>JAQIWH010008557.1:0-10138 GCA_034695005.1 Cryptops parisi | reverse complement strand
TCATATTTTGAATTTACCGCCATGACGCCATAACTGCCATAGAGGATGAATACAAAAGCTGCGCAGAACGTGTGACATTCCAAAGATACCTGGGACGGAGTTTTTTATAGTAGTACTTTAGACAGGAAAACTTGTGTTAAATCGTATTGTGGTTTAATGTGAATTTTATTATCCAACAAGTTCGATCGATGCAATTACATTTTATTTACGTTAGCTTAATTTTATTGTGTTGACCTATTAACTAGGTTTATCCAGTAATCATTGAATATGAATTCTACATTACTTATTTGAGTTTGAATTTGTATATAGAAAAATAGTTGTTATAGTAATTAGTAGATTTATATATTGAAATATAGAAATATACCTCCAAAATAATCTTGAAATTGTTTTTTATACTCTTTATATTACCTTCACTTGAGTGAGTTTGTGATTGAGCTGGGGTATGAACGTATACTGCCATGAATAGCCGTTTACTGTATAGTCCACTGTACCAAAAAACGCATAAAATGAGAACCGCATAAATAAAAGTCCTTCGCAAAAATAAAAAACTGTCTAAGTTCAATGTAAAAAAAAGTTGCATATATAAATAGCTAATCGAAAATTGAATAAATTTAAAATGGAATTACTCAAAACTTGCATAAATCAAATATCGAATTACTCAACGATCGCATAAAATTAAATTCGCATAAATCGAAATATGTAAAAATCAAAAATGAATTTTTTGCATTATTTGTGTACACACAATATATCTGTATATGACAGTATATAAATAGTATGCTTAAAAAGCATTTTAATGTACTTGTTTTTTATGTAGTCTACATTTTGGGGACGGTTTCGTCATTTCCTAGATGTTATTGATCCTCGCACATTGCTGGTAACTGATGTAAGTAAAATCAATCGAAATTTCTGAGGTATTAATAATGAATTTGATATCTACTGTATTTGTTTCATCTATTGCTAAAATTGTAGGCGAAGTTGCAACAAGCTGTAAGCCTTTTAGAAGATTACAAGAATGGACGTCTTGATCCGAAAGTCAGTGACGGGGAACTGTGGGAAGCTCAGAAAGTTAAACAAGTAATATAATATTTATTTTTTATTATACAAAATAACATGGGTATATGTTAAATTTTAAACATTACGCTACTTATAATCGGCACTGTAAACGATTGTAAACGATTACAGGCCATCCTTCATCCAGACACTGGAGAAAAAATCTTTATGCCTTTCAGGATGTCAGGTAAGAAGTTTGTAATTTGTGATAAGGATTTTTGAAACCATGTTCAAAAACTTAACAAATATAAAAAAATCGCACATTTATATTACTTTGAAATGTAAAAACTAGTGGTCAGTTTTAGCATTGTGGATATCAATATTGTGCAACAAGTGGCATACGCCATACACGTTGTGAAAGCAAAGAGAAGCAGCAGATGCAGCAGTTTTAGGCCTACTTGTGCAGTGCACAAGTAGATGTTGCACAATGTGCACTATCTACGAAATCGATTTTATTTTTATTATGATGATGCATTGTTGATATATTTGTTAGATGTTAATATTTATATAGTGTTTTTTTATTACAGGTTATGTGCCTTTTGGAACTCCAATTGTGAGTTATTTTTGTGGTCAATCTGATTTGTATTATAAATTATCCATATCTAAGATTTTTATTATTTTTTAATAGTGTGTGGGTTTGCTACTTCCGAACCCGACTATGGGCCAGACTATCTTTTGGCAATGGATAAATCAGAGTCACAATGCATGTGTTAATTATGCCAACAGAAATAGATCAAAGGTAATAACCAGTTGTTAACATGTAACACGAAAGACTAATTTAGAACAATAGTGAGAAGTTCTAGTAGATTTTCAGTTTAATTACAGGAAGTACGATTAAGAAAGTTTTAAAAATGGGTGTTTTATTTTGTATACATTATAATGGAATATTTTTGTTCATTATTTTTCTAGCCAACTTCTATGAACACTTTTGTTCAAGGATATCTTGGAGCAACTACTGCAGCTGTTTCAATAGCTGTAAGTACTACATATGGAAATATATTTGAGATTATTATAAATTTTATTTTAAATTATTTGTTTATTTAATGATTAGTAAATTTGGTATGTAGATAGGTTTAACTTTGCTTGTTCGGAGAGCTCAAACCTTCAAACCTGCAACTCGAATGCTTATTCAGCGTTTCGTGCCGTTTCCAGCAGTAGGTAAGTTTATTAGGGTGGATAAATGAAAGATTTCAATAATAAGATATTGAGTTTTAAAAATGTAATCGATATTTATTAACATTTTGATATCAGTTTTTTTATTTGTTTTGCAGCTGCTGCCAGTACCACAAATGTAATACTGATGAGACGTCATGAAGTTGGTCAAGGAATTGAAGTTTTAGATTCAAAAGGCGAAGTTGTCGGGACGTCCAAAAATGCTGCTAAAAAGGTAAAATACCGTACAAAAATATTTTTATTTAATGAAAAAAGTTGTATATTTAGCTATCATGACTATTTTATCCTAAGGTTACTGTGCATAAATGTTTAGTGTAAACTGGAAGTGGGTTTTTCTTAATTTTTTTTAAATGACTAATGTTTTCTAGAATGACATGAAGCATAAACCTTAAACATGTTACTGTTTTGTACTGTAACTTATAGCTAACTATTTTTACTTAATTTAGAAGGTCTCCTGACAAACAATTTTTGGTGTGGTGATTCGAACAATTTGTGGACAACTGTGAGGTTCTTGCTCAACCAGTGAAAAGTTACCTTAGTTGGCAAGAAGCTGACCTCACAGTTGTCCATAAATTGCTTCACTTGACATACAAAAATTGCATGTGTCAGGAGGTTTTTAAATAGATGTTTAGATTAAATTCATCTTAAAATAGTAATAAAATAACTACTAGTACTGTGGAATCCCGTTATTATAATATATAATCATAGATAATGTTACCAAATCATAATTACTTTGTCTTAAAACACTGTTTAATGTTATCAGCGAGTTGTTGTTAATTGTTATCAAGAAACACTAGTCCCAGAGTGATCATAATAACCGTATTCCACTTTAGTTTTATTTCAAATAGTATTTTTGTTTTCTTCATTGAATAGTTTTGATTAAACATTTTTTTAATGTATCAGAATAGCAGATCAAGAAATTCGATGTATTGGTTTTTATTTTTATTTTGCAACAACTGTGAGAATAGTCAACTTATTTCGTAATTTTTCATTGTATAACTTATTCCTTAGTGCTTAATGGAGATGGCAGTGACGAGATTTTTCCTTCCAGCACCGATTCTCATCATACCTCCAGCAGTTTTGACACAACTAGAAAAGTATGTTTTACACTTATTCGATTAATACTGATTAGTATACCGGTACTAAAACTTAGTACTTAGTTAAAATAGTGTATTTACTTACTTGTAACAAAGGTACTTATGAGTTAGCTGCCCACTTCGTTTGAGATGCTAGGGATTAAGACGATTTGCATTACTTGACATGTTGTTAATTGCTTTTTTATTATCTTCATCTAACTTAAACTGAAGATCATGGGTATGAATTCCAGTTTAGGTTGGTTAAAATGAGAAAAAAACGAGATGAGCAGCTAACCCATAAGTAACAGTAATTTTGTAAACATTCACATGTTTACATTTGAATTATGATTTATTTTTATTTTGACTTTTATAGGACACGGTGGATGAAGCGATATCCATTTATGAATTTACCAATTAATACTCTTCTCTGCACAATAAGCTTCGGTTTAGCATTGCCACTTGCTATTAGCATTTTTCCACAAATTTCAGAAGTAAGTATTTTTCAAATTGTTTTACACTTATTTGGTTTTATCTTTTTATTTTTTAGTAATTTAAAATGGTCGACTTTTTGTTTTACAGATTTCTCGAGAAAAGCTGGAACCTGAAATTCAACAAGCCACCAACGAGACGGTTTTATTCTACAATAAAGGTCTTTAGCAAATTGGACGTTAAACAACAACTACAGCTTGGTTTTCGTCTCTCAGGCAATGCCAGAGTTATTATCTACTTTATAATACTAATAAATGACAACTACTGCCAACTATATATAATCGAAGAATATACTTATTTTGCCTATTATATTTTGAGATGAATTATTATTAAGACTACATCTTTATTTTTGTGAGTCAAGTATTATGAAGAATATCGAAATATATTTTTAAATAACCATGTACTATGCACTGTTTAAATTATGTAATCTTGTGTATTTTATATATGTATATATTTATATCAATTTTTCATAATGTGTATCTTTACAAGGAAGTGCCATGTATTTGGAATATGTTTACGAACATATAAAAAAGTTGGTCCAAATGTGTGTAGATTATATTTTTATATACACAAATTTCATTTGCATAAGTTTCCGGAAACAAAGTGTTGTGACCGTGAATGCAGAATGACACTTTTGTCATTTACAAGCAGAGCAGAAATCTTAAGTCGTTCTGAATTCTAAACATCTTGGGTGTCCTCAATGTCACTAGTTTAGAAGGGAAAATCAGATAAAAGGTAAATAATGTCACCAGATAATCATGTAAACAATTACAGTAGTTTCAAAATTTATTTTTTAGTTATTATGTTAGATTTTTGTGAAAATATTTCTTAAACGTGATATTTGATTTTAAAATGATTTTTGTCAATTTGTTTTACTGTTTGTTTGATTATTCTACTATACAATTAAAGTCACCAAATAGTCGTGCAACCAAAAGAGTTGGTGTCAAAATTTATTAACATGTATTTTCAGTAATATATATGTTTATTTGTTAGTTTTCAATAGCTTTTTTTGGGTATTTTTATGTTAACCAAGAAGCCGCTTGTGGCGCTTGAGTTTAAGCTCCAGTTTTGGTTAATAAAAATAAACACGTGTCAATTTTGATCACTGATAAATTAAGTTGTATTTTTTTAACTAACTTAAACTAGTGTCTATACAAGATACATTAGTTTAGATTAGTTAAAATACAACAACCATGTCTAACCACGAGCGGCTTCTCAGTTAACAGAAAAATACCACCTTTTTTTTTAAATACTCTACTGTATATAGTTTTGATGTTTTAATAATATTGGTTTTGTTTATTATTTTTGTGGTAAACGAAAACCGGATAAATTATCACCATACCAAACAGTCGTGTCTGAATTCTTGTCAGGAACAATAATTATGATTAATTATTTTTAATTGGTATGTAGGCTATTTAAATATTTATTAGTTCTATAATAACATCCTGCTTTTTCACGCATCATTGGTTTCAGAGTTTTAATAACATTGTTTTTCCATTAATTATATCAACTGTATAGTTAAAAAAAGTAGACTTGATTATCCAGGGTGGTCGGGGAAATAGTTGACCCGGATAAAAACATCACGGGTAATCTTCGCTACTGTATTATGTAGAGTTAAATGCATAATGGTGTTTACAGTTTTCATCCACACACATTGTTTCGCTGGCCTGTACAGGTCGCAGTACAGTTATATCAGAAAAGGTTCATGGGTATTATGGGGGGGAATCACACACCACATAAATGGAATATCGATACATAATTAATACAGTTACATTTTTTATCAATACGTATAAGTGATTTATTACACAAGGAAATTACAAAATAAATTATTTTAATTCCAATTTCGATTGGATTTGAAAAACTTGTCGACATTGAAGGGCCCGGTGTAATAAGGTGTTAATTAACATTTTTGTCAATAATTTTCTAGAAGCATTTTCGAATGTGTTAGGTGCAATACTATATTCCAAATGCATTGTTTTCAGCAAAATAACAATATCTGCAAAGATAGTAGTACAAGAAGTGTGAAGTAGCCCATAGACAGTAAGGCAAGTTCAGATCCTGAAACGCATTTTCCTCGAATTTGTAAAAATGTAGTACCATTTTACACCAGGTCCTTCAATTGTTTCCAATTTTTTAGCAAATATTTTTGCGTCAGATTATATTTATTAGGGAGGAGGTCATGTGGTAAATGTGTATATGGCTGGCCTTTTATTGAAATCTAATTAAATAATATTTTGAAATTTTTTTGACATTTTTTTGTATTTTTTTTACCACCCGGTTAATCGAGTCGACTGTATTGGATTTACTTTTAGCACTGTAATGTTACATAATCGTTATTCATGTTATGATACTTGAAATTTTTTATATACCTAATAGTTTTTTGTCAGTATAATTATTATAATAGTCATTTATAGGTTGGAAAAAATAGGTTTAGGGATTACAAAGTAATGTAATAATGACATTGCGGTGAGACATGCCGTGTTAATAGTGCGCTATAAGCTTTACATATCAGGATATGTAATTGAATCAGGTGACCTTTACTTGCTAATTTTTATTTTTACTGTTTTGAACTGTTTTTATTATTTTATTTTGACTTGATGAAAAAAAATTGTAAAACTGTTGTTTGTACCTACTTCTTAATGGTTATTTAACATGCATGTTCTCATTGGGAAGAAGTGTTTATGGTTCGTGATAAGTGTGTACACATTTGTTCGAGGATGCAACGATTTTGCACTTCTTCCTTTGTCACCAATTTTTTTTTCTTCATCATCACAAGGACATTTTTGACGCTCTGATGATGATCCCCAACAAAGATGCTACTGCAGTACTTTTTGGAGCAAGAAGACAATCCCGGACACGTTGGGTCATTACGAAGCCGTTATAAACGCAGGCATGTTCCGCTCGCTTTCATTTTAGTCAACCAACACCATCTTCTCGTGAGAATGTTTTATTTATTGTTGATTGTTTTGCAACAGGGCGAAAGAATTTTGGCTTTCGAAGGAGTTTATCCACCACCCTACTGGGGACCTCCGAACTTTTATCAGCCAAATAATGGTTGGATACATCCACCACCACCACCACCAATACCATTTGGTGCTCGAAGAATGCAAAATCCACCAGGATATCGCAGCTTGGTGTCCTTATGGGAATCTTCGCATACTGAACCCAGGTAATATATGCCGCATAACTTTTGTTTCTAAGTGTCGTTGTTATAGTTTGCAAAAAAAAAAAGATGACTGGGTGTACAATTTTTTCGTGTTGTTATGGGTATAATTGCTGTTTTAGTTAAGTTTTCGAAATGCATTTTACCTCGTTTTTGGATTCGTAGAATTATTATTTTTTAATGAAAGACAATAAGTAATGAGAAGCCATATTTCTGAAATTGATCAGGAGAATTGTTTTTGTGATGAGAAACTTCATAGAGTGCCATACTGAGTATCAAGGTGATTTTCCATATTATGCTGTCATTTTCTGAAAAATTCAGAATGTGGTAAAGTAACAATCTAGAAACAGTACATTTCGATGTTAAAATGTCATTTTTGGAAAAAAGTGTGACTTTTCATTATATTGCCCAGAGCCCTTCAAATTTGTTTCTATTGGTTTGTATGTGTACAATGTTTATTTATTTAAGACTAGAACTTAACCCCCGTGGTTGGTATGATAACCACGGGGTGTCTAGATTACATACAGCATTTCATTCATTTATTGCAGTTCATTGTTGTAATTTAAATTTGCCTCACGTTATGCATTTCATTGTTGTAAATCAAATTAAATTTGCCTGACTTTCATTGTTAACTAACATGTAATCTGTGAATAACGCTGACGCAACTTAATAAACTTGGATGTTCATTAATACTAATACATTACAATATGGGTACTTTCCTGTTATAGCCAGGCCCAGTCTGGTGTTGCTATTTGCTTGTACTTGACTATGGGTTTATTGTTAGGTTAGGAAAAACAAAGAAACGTATTAAACGTATTATATTGTTTTGTTTTTTCTTTATTTTATTTTTATATATTTTGGTCAAAATGACCATTAGTATCAAGTACAAAAGAACAAAACTACAAATTAATACAATAAAAAAAATTATACAAAAAAGAATACATAAATGTTATGACACATAACCAACCATACTTTTTTGTTTTCCTAACCTAACCTGCACAATAAACCCATAATTAAGAAGAGGTCGTCGTTGGGTCATGACCCCCCTCCCCCAAGATCAATATGGTCCGACATAAAAATTAAGTTATTTGATGAAATTCGGAAAATGCATGACAAGTTTTCTAAATCCAATCAGAATTAGAATGTACTGTAGTCGTAAAAGTATCATTATTCAAAACACGTAAAAGAGGAATGTGTATATCGATAGTCGTCTCCATTCTGAATAACTTAAGAATTTCAGACTTAATCCAGACTTAAAAAATTGTTTACCCAACAGTATATTAAATTAATTAATAAATTAAATTATTTTTATATTTTAAATTATTTATGCTGAGGTCAGGATCATCGTTTGTCAGGTAATTGAATTTTTAATGATCGCGTACTATTCGAAATGTTTTAATTAAAATGTTAACATTTAATTGGAAATGACATGTTACAAAAACCATGATAACTTTTATGAATGTCATGACAACACTTTGTTTGTTCACCTCAGTGAAAATGGGGTGGGTTTTTTCTGAAATTTGTTTTTTTTCCGGACTAATTCAAACAGTGCAGGATAACATTGCAAACTCTTGTGAATTCAGATACTGAGATCTTTTAAGATTAAAGTTGTTTGTTCTTTTGTCACTTTTTTTTGTTTAATATGAAAAGATTATGTAAATTTTATTTTTTAATATTTGTTAGCAGTTTGGTGGCTTCATATCCAAGTCAAACGACGACAACAACCGAAAGTCTTTTGAAGACAGAATCTTTTACCGAACCAACTACAACGGTTTCACCTGCACCATCTTGGTTAACATATAGACAACGTCCACCAATGGCAGCCAGTGAACCAGAAATGAGTACACTGAATCCCCTTCCAAAAGAAGATGAACCTACAACTACAGTACAAAGTACGATTATTTTTTTTATAACGTATTACAAGTTTATGAAGACAACACAGCTTATAATGTATTTGTTTTGGTTTATTTAACTTAGGTATTCTAGGTCTGTTTAACATTGTTCGATTCTCTCATTTCTCCTGTGATGCTGGAAATGGACAGAATGGTTCCTGCTACACTGCTCGGGAATGTCGTCAGCGGAATGGTGTCAATGCAAAACCTTGTGCCATGGGGTTTGGTGTATGTTGCCTCTGTAAGCTTGCTGTTTGAAAATTTTATCAATACGATAAAATTTAAATTTATATGTTAAGAGTCGTAGTTTTGACTTTCCAGTTAACGTCACGTGCAATCAAGAAGTGGGTAGGAATGCAACATATTTCATCAACCCCCGATTTCCAGAACGGTATACAGCAGATGGTTCGTGTTCAGTGATGGTTCCGAAGCTCAGGGATGACATTTGCCAAATGCGATTGGATTTTATGGATTTCGATACACTACGGCCACAGTCGGGTGACTGTAATTCGGACCGCTTGATTGTGACTGGACAGAATGCAAACCACGTCATCCCTCCCATCTGCGGGCTAAATTCGGGACAGCATCGTAAGTTTGTTTTTAATTCCATTTTTAGCTATGAAAACAGTACATTACAATTTGGTTTTACACTTATTTGTTGGTATTCACCATAGTACAGTAGAATCCTGTTATTGTAATCACTTTGGGACCAAGGATTTTTGATAACTATAGCAGGCAGATAATATTAACAATGGAAATGATACTTAACAGTGTTTGGGGTTCGATTCATAATGATAACAGCCGAGTGATAACATTATTCGTGATTATAAAAACGGATTCCACTGTATCTAAAGTTTAGTATTCAGTTGTTGCATTCACCATCATAGTTACTGGGCCTACCATCAATTTGGTCAAAATTGTTCGTTTATAAGAGCAACGTGCACGTTAAAAAATGTTAATTGACCAAATGATAAGTGACAATTAGATAAAATTGAATTTAAAGGTTTTGTAGATCATTAATGTAGGATATTCAAAGTTTAGTAACCTATTACACACAGATTAATTGTGACATTGGATCATTTTGAACTAAACTTGCCTAATATTTGATTAGAAAGTTACAGAAAAGTTCTTAGTTTTTTCAATGCTTTTTTTATAATAGAAATTTTTTTTATGAATTATTTGGAAGTAATGTCAATAAATACTTTTTTATTATAGGCTAGTGTCATTTTAAATGATTTTGTCCTGAATTTTCAGTT
The DNA here is from genome assembly GCA_034695005.1 of Cryptops parisi. NCBI lineage: Eukaryota > Metazoa > Arthropoda > Chilopoda > Scolopendromorpha > Cryptopidae > Cryptops > Cryptops parisi. Next base: position 39 of record JAQIWH010008557.1, on the reverse strand, counting down.
TATGTGGACATTGAAATGGCACAAGGCCCGATCCAATTG
>JAQIWH010008556.1:0-10138 GCA_034695005.1 Cryptops parisi | reverse complement strand
TATCCTTATAGGCAAAGAATTCCATTTGTTAAATATGTTGTAAGGATACTTGTTATAAAGAGAATATGGGGTATCTGAACCATACTGAAATGTAAACCATTATGTAAACCATTTGGGATGGTAAAAATAATTTTATAAAAAAAAATATCAAACGGGGGAGAGGAAGGGTTCCTGTGTGTTGTGTGTCGTGTATAGCAGAAATTTATAAAGAGAAACGAGTTTTCGTAAAACTGGGGAGAAAAGTAGTATTGATCCATTGATGTGGCAAGTGGTAATGTAGTGCAAGCTTGGTATTTATTCACGATCTTGGTTTCGATTCTATCTTTTCAACAAACGTTCAATGCACCTTTTAATATACTGTATTTAAATCGTTTTTTTTTAAACGGGGTCAAGTCCCACGAGGCAAATTTTCAGAAAACACGAAAAAACTCATATTAAGTGCATATTTCAGGTTTTACTGAATATTTTTGCAAACTTTAGAATTTATTTTCAGTTTAACATAAGTTTTTTATTGTCAACCCTACTAAAACTTTATCAACTTTGTCAACCATTCTAAAAATTTATCAAGGTTTTTTTTGGAATGGTTGGAATGCTGTCTATTGTCACAGATAGTTTGTATACATCTTCAATAATTTTTCAGGCCAAATGCTGGTCATTACCTACGACCCTGACCAATTCTCGGAAAAATGAAAAAAGCAATCCAAACAAATACTGTACTGTACTGAAACAGTTTTATTAAATTTTCGTTTCATGTTCTTTCGTTAACACTTGACAGCCACTTTGACTTGACACTTTTCCAGAGCCTAGTTCACATCATGTATGGTTATTCTGTGCCTCACATACATAAATTTGCAGTTTTGTTTGCAAACATGCTTCATTTTAAATTATTTATAATATCCATAATGCTAATGGAAAAGTAAGCAAAATCTGCTTCACTTAAACATGGAATGCATCATTTCCTAACGAATTCACCACTAATGGAAAAATATCTTTTGTCGTGCATGTCAAGAACATGATACATTCGGTTAACGTTAGATATGAATAATGTTACTAATACTTGTTTGCTTTCTATTATTATATCATATTAACCAATCCCATTCATATTTATAATTTCATGCAACAAGAAATTCCAAATTCTACAACACGTGAATAAATTAAAAATAATTGAAAAAATGGTTTGATTTTTGTATTTTTGCAGGACACCTACCATAAAATATGTTTTGCATATGTTCATGTTTTTACTGCACATATTTTGGAGATTTTTGTGACATTTTTACATGCATATTTTCATGTTTTTAGTGCATATTTCGAGGATTTTTAGTTCATATTTGCATGCATATTTTTTATGTTTTTAGTACCGGTACATATTAATGCGAGGTTTAGTGATCATTCACTTATTACCACGCTTCAACACGGGCGGAGCCGCAAGTACAGCTAGTAATTTTCATGTAATGATGTTATTACCCTCATCCTTGGTGATACTGTAACTACATAAAAATAAAACAAAAGCAATTTTTAACTACTGTAGTTTTAACGAGCATCAAAGTTGTTGGAATTAAGTCCTTTTGAAAAAAATACGAGGGTAGGCTGAAAAGTAACGTCTCCAAGCACAGTACGCACGAAACTTTGGTGATTGCGCTTTGTTTACAATTGAGTTTAAAAGTCTATCTTGTCCACTACAAGTGATAACATTGTTGGCGTTGTTGTGTATTCTACTGTTCGCAGTAGTTGAATTTTCAAATGCGGAAGGGTGTTCACTGTTTGCTGTATTACAACCTACAAGAACAAGATTTTCTCTTGATCTTGTAGGCTATGACTGTATAAGGTGACAATACCATAAATGTTAGTAACGTCCAGAGGTGGGCACAGTTAATGAGTAATCATAAATCCGTTAATTAGTTAACAGTGTAACGGAAGTTAACGAATCCGTTAATGCACGGTAAAAAATGTTTTCTACATTATATTAACGGATTAAATTAAACCACCCAAAACCAACTTAAAATATTCCTGAAATTGTGCAAATAACTTTTTGGGTCTTTTTTAGGGCCTTAAAACCTTTAGAAATTTTTAGGCTGAACCAATAGTTGCTTGTTTTTTTTTGTTTTGTTTTTGTTTTGAGGGATCAAAGTATGAAATCATCTAAAAAGGTGATTTTATACTTTAGACGGGTTTATTTTATATAAGTTTTTCGATAAATTACGTAACGCTTAATGAAAGGAGAAATTTTCATGAAATGTTATAGTGTCACGAAGGGTTTTGTTACAAGAAGTGGTACAAAATCAAAAAGGGAAAGTTAGATTAGATAAATTCTTTCAATCGTATCATCAAAACCCTGTTTAACCTTGGCAGGAATTCCTCAATTTCAAAATTTCTCTCTACTAAAAACTTGTTTACTGTAGTTCAGATGGTTAAATATTACAGGTTACTGGAGTTTGATAAAGCCTTTAGAGCTCCTCAATACCCCCTTCACTTTTTGCTTTACTCTTTAACTGACACTACCAATTCCCGCTCCACTCAACAGCATAAAATTATCCTTACACAATCCCTTCCAAATCACTTTCACTCACGCTTTCCTTATAATACTATCAGTCACTGAAATAATCTTCCCTTTGCAATACGAAAAATAGCCATTACCTGCAAAAATGTTCATTGTACCAATGCTTGTACACATTACAAAGGAAAACTTCGTAACCATATTCTGTTAAACATGTTAATTCTGTTAATTGTTAAACATGTATTGATCTCCACATATATACATATGTTTATCTCTTGTTTATATTAAGGAACAAATCTCATGTTTCTTGTCATTTAAAAAAAAAAAGTTTTGTTGTTATCCCTACTTTTCTTGATTACCTCAGTTATTGATTGTATTATTGTCCCTATAGGATGAAGTTACATAAAAAAAATAAAATAAAATAAACAAACAAAAATGTATTAAAAGCATGATTAATGAATTAATGATCTATTTTAAAGTACTTTCTTTAATTTCGATATATAGTTAAAATATTTAACCAATATCTAGTTTATTCGTTAATTAACTAATTAAATTATTTTATTAATAATAAAAAAATCTTTAAATTATTTAATAATGTACCTGTATGTTATCTATTGGTTTTATAAAAATAAATCACTTATTACCTATTTCAAAAAAAATAGTACCCGAACCCAATTTCTGAACCACCCTGTATAGTATGTAAATAAATTTTAATTCAGTTAAAAAACGGATTTAATTATACAATATACGGTACGTACCACGGTGTAATAATAATAATAGAATACAGTCAATCAATACCGTTAATCGTTATAATACTAGTTAATTAATATTATAATATTATTTTGGTACTTCCTGTTATAACCGGAGCGAGTCATGTTGATATTTGCTTTATACTTGGTTTATTTTGTATTTGTTTATTTTGCAGATTTGGTTAGAAAAGACAAAGAAACGTATTAAATGTATGATATTGTTTCGTTGTCCTAACCTAACCTGCAAAATAAAAGTTAATAAATTTCTTTTAAGCGGTATGTGACACCCCAACTGGAGGTTGATGGGAAAAGCGGTGCGTGGTAAAATGCATCATTGGGCATGATATGCTTATATGGATGTTCAAAATGTACATTATTATGAATATCCATCATAGATATGAATATTGATAATGAATATGTATATGGGAAACCACAATAGATATGGATATTCATAATGGATATGAATATGGTAATGTACTGTATATAGTATATGATATTACCTCTTATACAATGCCATTTTTACGGTGCACCGTTTTCCACATCAGAAAGTACATTTTTTACTGATAAGAACAGTTTTTTTTACATACCCTATTCAATACGGCTTATTTCATAACCAAACGTAGACTAACTTAAACTACAAGGGACGTATCATATTGATTTACAATTTATTCTTCGCTTCAGATACAATAACTGACAAGTTAAAAGCTGGGGTCAACTTTTCGATATAATCTTACTGAACTGGACTCGAATGTACTTTCGCTACCAACAACGTGACATCCTCTCCAATCCCTCCTGAACTACTGTTTGGAGGTGTGTCGCACCCACTCCCGAACAACAACACGCAGTTCATTAATGTCCGCGAAGTGATGTCTGGGCAAGGTTTTTCATGGCTCCGCTCCGATCAGTTGATAATAACTTGGGAGCTAGGTTGGGGGAATACAGTGGGTGTGGCAGCACCTGGAACCTCAACATCAGAGACATTAGATTACTACGAGACGCGACAAGACGTCAGCAACCCATAATTCCTCTTTCTGTATTGTATTCTGAAGCAAGTAACGCGGGCCAGATGGCGTTCGAGTTGCGTGACGTCACAGAAGTTCAAATCGCTATTGACGTCTTAGCGAATATTAAAAATGATGAATTCAAAAGCAACAAATGTCAAGTCATGTTGGATTCAAAGAGATGACAGTTGGTGATTGGTGTTTTCGTTGACAGTATAGTTATCGGTTAGTAAGTCAAAGACGCGATTATTTTGCGATACAGCAAAAATTAGGGTGGTTTCTTCATTTGTAAAGCCATCATAACTGCAATTTTTGTTAACAGTCGTTGTTGGCACCTTGGTCGAAGACGAACATATCGTCCAAGTTTGAGTGTATATCATTTGTATTGTTTTAGGCTTTACACGTTAACGATAAATTGTTAAATTCTACTGTTATACAGTTGCATAAACAACTGGATAAAAGGGGGGGGAGTAATGGCGTAAACTTAAAGAATACGTCATTCATACTCTACATGTGAATCCGTCAATATGATTTTATTCAAGTAACGATCCCTACGTCCAGTTTTGGCGCTGGCAGTACTTTGGGGGCAGACCACTGCCCTGCCCTTACACGAATTTAAACTGTAGACTACGTCATGACGTATCTTGTAGTAATCTAGTGTCTCTGCCCAACATGGTGCAAGAGTAGTAAAGAAATCTGTGCGCTCTAACAAGGGGGTCGTGACTTGCAATAACGCTGTCATGCATAAAGCGCTAATCGCTGTCGTCACGCGTGGAAATTAAAGGCACAACATCCAATCAATTTCTCAAGCGTGTCGTGTGAGTTAAGCTTAGGGCAGGTTTTCTCGGGGGTCCTCCCGTTTCCTCCTGCATCATAAAAGCCTGTTCCATTAGTTTCAACCTCATTTCATCATTGTTCAGGCATTTTTTGATTTAATAAATTTAATGTGACGGCCAAATGACATACCCTAACGGAAGTTGGTGCAGTCCTTAAACTCCAAATACCTACCTTCAACTTTGATAAAAACTAATCAACTAACGACAAAGCGCTAAGACGTGACGTGTTCGCTGTGTCCGTGTTCGTGTTCGCTGTGGTCGCGTGTTTGCAGTGGCTGATGTTGATGACATATTCGCTGTAGGCAATTAAAAACCGGGAAGGAGGAGGACCAATTTATTGCTGATTATAAACATTCGGTGGCCATAATGAATAAAATTACATAGGCTACAACAGATTATTGTTCAACAACTTTAAGAAAGTCAGTACTATAGATAAATTGACATTTATACATCTCTCACAAAGAGGAAGTTTGTCTGTCTGTTTGTTTGTCTGTTTGCTATAAACTCATACACTCTTTGACCGATCATAACCAAATTTTGCACAGTTACTTTTTAGGACCCAATCGAGGTAACGAAAGGGTTTTCAGACCCCTTCCCCTCCGCAATACCTCCATACCCCCTCCCCAATACACCCCCTCCTTTAACTTCAATAACCCCAACTGTTAAGTTTCACTGCAGAACAACAGTTGGCTACAAGCCAACGTTGTTTTTCTTTCTCAATCACGGGTGCTTCACTATGCACCGAGCAACGAGTACACCGAGCACCCAGCGGCGAGCGATTCTTTTTTTTCTCTCATCAGCGACGATTTCACCGAGCAATAAAAAAAAAACCGAGCGAACGCTGGGTATACCTGCTAGTAACCGATAAAGGGACACATTTCAGCTAACTGTGAAATTTGTTCAACAGATCGTAATTTTGATTTTTTTCATGTGATATTCAGGTGTTCATTGGATCCTGGTCATGTATTCGTATGAGTTAACCACGCATTAAATATTAAACCCTGCACCCTGAATATCATAATTAACAAAAGATAAAAGAAGAAATTTTAAAAATAACCTCTTATTTCACTGACTAGGTGCAAATTGATGACTACCCAACGTTTCGCCTCCTTTACACAAACGAAGGACACCAGCAGCACAAAAAGGTTTTTTCCTTTTTAACCGGTTTTTTTTTTTGTGCTGCTGGTGCTGGTGTCCTTCGTTTGTGTGTTCTTGTCCGTGTTTGTCCCTTGATAAAACCTTTTGTTGAAGGAAGCGAAACGTTGGGTAGTCATCAATTTGTACCTAGTCATTAAGGTAGGAGGAGTTATTTTTTAAATTTCTTCTTTTATTTTTTGTTAATTAACCACCCATACTAACAGCGCAGGGAAGGTGAAAAATTTGAACGGCGAATTAACGGATGGTAAATTTAAAACATTTTCTACACACCATTGTAAAATCTTGTTTCGAATTTAAGACCATCAATAACAGTTGAATCCAAATTTTCCTTAAAGCTGTAGTCGGGGTTATAGCGCTAAATCTTGACAGCGCTGTCACAATTTACGACCCCAGGTTGTCCAGCGCTGCCCTTTGACATTTTTATTTTTTTTTTCAAAATTTCACACTCCAGACGGAGTAAATCATATATACAGGTAAATTAGTGAAAATGTACAGTAATCATGACAATAGGATGACAAAGAAATCAAACTGTGAATCTAAAACTAGCAATGAATGTAAATGCTTAAACAATGTTTTTTTAAAGTGTTGACAATTTCTGTCACAAGAAGAGTTCTGACAGTTAAATACACTTTTTTTGTGTGGTGATTGGAAGAGCATTCCAGCTTTTTATAAAAATTATAAGGGTATCGGTTCATAGCGTGATCAGAAACTCTTTTGCAAGATATATTAAACCGATAATTCTCTCTTGTGTTTGTTCGGTCAACAATCCAATTACTAAGAAAATGAAGAGGGTGTTTCGAACATTTTCCAATATCGAGCATACGGTGAAACAATATCAATTGTGTTATATTTAAAAGTCCTCGAATACTAAGATAGGAGGAGATCGACCGGTAGAGCCCCAGCCCAAACAGAATACGAATGATTTGATTGAATGCGACTCGCAATCTATTTATTCGGACATCAAATAGCTTCGTATGGAACTTGTACAATTTTCATGGCATTCGAATTTAAACAGATCATATACTGCGCTAACTTTGGAATCTTGAACTTTAATGAAAAAATGAGCATTTGCGAGTAGGGAAAGCTCTCTTGTACCGTAGGACAATTTTGATATTAATTTTTTAACTTTGGTAATAAATTATTACCAAAATTAAGCGTTAGTATTAATTATTACTAATAATTGTAATTAACGCTTAATTTTTATGCCACAACATAAACTACATATGTACTTTAAGTACATATGTGTAAATTTTTTTGTAGAATATCATCAATTTAATGATGATATTTGAAAAATAATAACTGAATTTCCGGCCATTGGGGTGTGTACCTAGGGTGGAACACTAAAAAATTTAAGCATATGTGTTGTTCTAAAAATTATATTATTGTCTATTTTGATCCAAGTATATTTCGTATCAAATCATATTTCATGTACAGCTCTAACAAATTTTTTTCCACTCTCGAATTTCATTATTTAATTTTTGTTCTTCTGGTATTACCCTTAACGTCCTAGTAATACAGAACGATGGTAATGGTGTCTTCCATCTTCATAGGAGTGTGCAGATGGCAGGAACTCATGTTCATCAGATTTGTCACCTTATCTATAGGATTAAAAATGCAAGGACTACCATCTTTATCAGTGGTTGGGACTTGACCATCACGTTTATCACTGTTTGGGGCATGTCATAAGATACAAAATGAATCTGTGTCCCAAGGTACAAGATATAGCCTAAGCTTTAACATGAAGCATTACCGTACTTAAAATAGTACTGCAATTATTGTATTTTGCACCTGGGCATACTGTAGGCCTCATAATACACTATCATTACACCCAAGAGTCAAATTATAGTCTTCGATAGTGGGGCCAAGATAGCATTCCTTAGTTAAGTGACTAGTTAAAATTTCTTTTACTACCAAAAAACTGACTTTTGTGTGCAGCGATCAAACACTTCGGCCGATCGCGTTTAAACATGGTGGATGGGATACTCAATGAGCTTAACTAAAGTGTTGGTGTTTAGTATTTTCAACGTATAAAATTATAGGGGTCACTGTGCCTGTTTGATTGTTACTTTTTTGTATTCTCAGTCCTTTCCATTGTTGAATTACCCACGATTGTATGGATTTCTTTTCACGTGGCTATTCTAAGCGGGAGAACTTCCTAGTCTTTGGGTTCGAATTTAGCCGACATTTACTCGATTTGAGTACCTTCATTACAACAGCTTAATTGAATTTCCGACACATTGGTTTCGCTAGTTTTAAAATACTGCAAGTTTTAAGTAAACAAAGACAAGCAATTTGAAGATCCCAAATTCTCGTGTTTGCAAGACGTAATTTAGTTCAGCTTGTTGATGCGACAAAAATTTCCATTTTTAATGACAACGGGTTTTCAGTTTCCTCAAAATGATAAAACAAATGACCTCGTCAATAACTGCACCACTTTAGTTTCGAGTGACAACTTACTGTAGGTGATAATTTTGCAACGGGTTTTATTAATCAATAATGTAAATGAGCTTTAAAATCCCCCTTTGCCAACTTTTCTACCAGCGTTTTTTCTTACTAAGGATCTACATTTAATGAGGAAAACTTGCGCTGAATGTAACTTTATATTTTTTTTTTTAATTATTGATCCTTTTTGCTAATGGGAAGAAATTTTTTTACAAAACATGTGAATGAGACAGTTTCGTGTTCAACTGAGCAGAAATGTGGTACTTGTGAATAACGTCTGAAGTAGTGGTGAAAAAAAAAGGATAATTGAACCGAAAGAAAAAAACGAACCCAAACACTCACATTTCAGTGAATAGGATATCAAAAAATGGTGTTGAATGTAAAATAAACCGAAATTCAATAGATGGCTTTTCTTATCACTGTCATATTCACAAGATGTTGTTGGGTAACTGTTTCATTTTGTCGATGAAATGCATACTACCAGAAAAGGAAAGCGATATAGTGTTATCTTCGAAAGATCATAACAACTTAAAAAGATCTACCCATACGAAACAAAGTCACACAAATTGTTTGTTTTTTTTTGTTCCAACGTAAACCGGCTTTGGTGGCAAATAAAAGCAAGTTATTTTTTATGGAATAAAGAGTTTTTAAAATAAATATTTTCAATAGCCTTCAACACTAATGTCAAAATGCAAGTCTTCTTTCATTTAATCATTTATACAGTATATATGTTCCAATGTTCGAGAAACCCAATTTTAATTCCGGTATTTTTCAGCTAACTGTGATACCTCTTGTGGCGCTAGTGCTGGCTAATACTAGACGTGTGATCGACCGTTCTGTGTTTTGTTTTCCACATTTCACTAGGATAGGTAAGTTCTCGGCCGAACGCTCAAGTTGAAACTAACCATAATTTATCCAAACCCAGTGGGGTGTGGAAACAACGATCGAACACACATGCCAGCATTAGCCAGCACTAGCGTTACAAGCCATTTCAGTTAGCTGAAAAGTACTTTAATTCCAAGCAATATTTATTAAGTGTACAAAAGTTCTTTTGTTTTTTTCAGAGAGAGTATTCATATCAATTTCTTTCTGGAGAAACAACGTTTTTTTGCTGGCAATATTGATGATAATATAAGAGTTACTAAACGTAAATTAACGTTTTTTGTAATGATGCTTGCTATAAGTTTTTTGTAATGCTTTTCATTTGAAAAACATTATTACAAATACTTGAATATGTTTTAGACCCCATCTTCAGCAAGTGTTTTTTTGAAAAGGATTTTTATTACAACCTTTTATTTAACTTGACCGGTCGTAAAAATTTTTTAAACATTTTCAAATTTTTGAGGTCGTTTTTACTTATGTTCCCAGTATCCTAGATACTTGAAACTTGATATACATATTTATCCTGCGTGATAATTTGATCTGTTAAATTTGGAGACATCCAGGTCGCGTTAATTA
>JAQIWH010008555.1:0-10140 GCA_034695005.1 Cryptops parisi | reverse complement strand
ACCACTTTACATCGACCTGCTCTTCCAAGCTGCCTCAATGCTTATGAATCTTTGATGAAATCAACTAACCCCCTTGTAGGTAAACAATAATCAAAATTTTTTGTTATTGTTTATAGTATAAACTTTATACTGTCTTTAATGCAAGTATTTTAAGTAAAGTGCTTTTATAATGAAAATGTCCATATTCATCAGGAAAATCAATGTGATTTCCAAAAACAAAAGGAAAAAAAAAAGATTGACTAAAGCCACAAGACATCCCAAAAAGGAACTTTAATCAATGTTTAGTTTGCTAATCTATTCGCTCATTTGCATCGCATTGAAATAAATCACTGTCGGGTTGGTAATGTACGCGAAACCGTTAATTGGTAGGTTTAATTAGTTGAATAATAAAGCATTTCGCCATTCAACACTATTCGGCTGGTCGATTAATGACGTCATATTTCGTTAGGTAGTGTTTTATTGCTGCAAAGTTACAATAAACAACGTGACAAATTTACTCTACATGCCTCAAAGGCATAGGATTCAATGAGTCGTTACATTCAACTTCCGGTTCAAGTCAAACTGGACGTTTCAACTCGGTAACTTGATAAACATAACTTTTGCACAATTTAAGGTATATTAAGGCATTAAAAATAAATTACGAGTTGTATTTTAGGAGAAATAAAAAAAACACACGTGTAAACCGAATTTGTCAATCGTGTTAATCGAAACCGTTTGTTTTCGACCGTGTAAAATCGTGTAACTTCGAGCTTAGTTAATTTGAGTTATTTCCACCTCAACTAATGGATTTGGTGATTCCAAATTGAATTAAAGATACATGAACTGGATTAGATTCATGTATCCAGTTTTGGGTGCCAAAATAAAACTGAAACTGAATAATAGAATGAAACTGAAAGTAAAACCGGAAACACTAAAAACTGAAAGCAAAACAGAAAACGTGAGAAACTAAAACTGAAACCGAAAAATGAAACTCGCCACACAATAATAAAAATGAAATAAAAACCGAAATAATAAAAACAAAGACAAAAACCATAAAAAAAATCCCTAGCAAATTTATTCCTTGTTTCAAAATTAAATATGACAACAAAATGTACTATGAACACTATTCACACTATGTAAACTCAAGGCGTAACAAGCGACGCCTCTCTGCAAACGGATACCAAATTTTCTGATTCAATCACCTTGTTCATTAATTACTTATCACATTTCAACAGCTCGCATAAAGTAGCTAAACAAAGAAGCAGTTCGAAGTTTTTAGGTTACCAACAATAATATCAAAAAAAAAAAAAAGATCAACGAAGCTCGACATAAAACATCTGCCTACGAAAGGATTCTCGTAAATAAAGTTTTCCACCTAAAAAGCCACGCCAAAATATATATAAAAAAAATATAGATTTAAAAAAACTTTAATATCGACCCAAAAGATTTCTAGTCTAGGAGCAAGGTTTTCTAGAATTTCACCATTTTTTTTGTCCTCTCAACTTATTTTACATAAGACTGTCCCAGGCAAGATATCGAGCATCCTTTTTGCAGTAAGGCATTTTTGCTTTATATGTTGATCGATTTCTTCGCTCTTCCATAACGCTATCACTTTTTCTACCCCCCTTTTTTTTTCTTCTATAATTTTTTTTTGTGTGTCCGCAATAGGCTCGTTTACTCAACGATCCTTTCGGTAGGAATTCAATTCTTTTGGCTGCGAAGAAGGTAAATAAATGCTGCGAAAGTGGCGAAAGCCGTTTGACTGATTAGATATTTATGGAAGTGGATTACAAAGCTGTCAGTAAGATGAAACATGGTATGTAGCCAAAGGCGCCCCTGACGGTAGTGACAGATGGCAAACGTCGCTAACGAGCATCAGCCAATCCGCTTTCAACGATTTCGACCCCCCTCGCATTTTACAACATGGCCGCTCGTTTTGAAGATGTGCATTTAACGGAGGAAGAAGAAGAAGAAGAAGAAAAAATAAAATAATCTGGGCTTGTTTGTGTGAGTTTGCAAGAAAGTTTGAAGATGAATTCGTTGATGTCATACAAAAAAAAGACAGGTGTCAAAAATACTTTGAAGTTTAGAAATAAATAAATAAAAAATTGTTCTGACACTAGAAAGTAATAAAATGAAACCCAGTCGAAGAATCAGATTGACAAATGGAATCGAATAAGAAATAAATTGTGAATATCGAATATGAAATAAGTATATATAACCTATAGTTAGGTGATAATAAATGTATAATAACCAATATCATAACACTAGCTTGTTCGAGAGGGGAGTTGCGCCATCCCTCTGAAGCTATGCCACAGAATTTATTTGTTTATTTATTATAAAAGTTACGATCCAATGGGGAGCAAGGAAGATTGTATACAATACACGTAAAGGGCTAGTTACATCCAAACAGATATTATTCGAAAAATTGTATAAACAAAACAGTTGGTGATGAAATTAAAAAATAAATGTCACCTACCAATCGTCAAACTATTTTTCTAACAAATTAAAACGTATAGTAGCAAACTAAGGTCTGTTAAAAAATTTAACTTTTAGTATAAAATACATAACAGTTGAACACTCGTTCAAATTTGGGTCATTAGTTTTATGGAAAACTACTTACCCATAACAAACATACAGTCAGTAATATGATAAATAGTTTAGATTAAATATATCATAATTTAAATATAAAACACAAGTACATTATTACTAAACAAAATTAGGTCAGCTAACGTATTCGTCGATTCACTAGTAATACTGTATTAGTCGTATATTTTCATTACTCGACTTGCGAAATGTTTAATTCCAAGTAACATTACTACTGAAAATGTTGGTTTTTTCTTCTCTAATTTTCTTCTATACTTTTTCCTAAAACATTCTTTCGTATATTAGCACTAAAACGAAGTTCAAATCTTTCTTTGCCACCATCGCAGCAATTAAACATTCATTTGGAGCTAAATTTCTACACGGTACTAATCTGCTCGGGTGATGCCTCGGAAAATGGCACTTATCAACATTAACGGCGCAAACTAACGGTACAAAAATTTTCGTCTTACCAAACCCCATTTTGGTGCAATTTTTCCTACTTTAGCTTCCTATTCAAATTATGATGCATCCTTAAGCGCTTATAACTTTTTTCCCGTGCAAGTTTTAATACCAAAGTTTTTCGGTTTCCATTCCTTTTTCTCTTACTTCTCTTTTCGCTTTCACCCTTATGTTTCGAGTTTTATGGTTAGCTTAACACCGACACAGCTTAATTTCCAAAAAATTACAAGAAATGGTAAAAAAAAAATTGCCATTTGTCACAAAAAAAGAGGGAAAAAGTACTAAACATTAATTAAAGTATGAATTTTGAATGAAAACTAGTTAAAAGTCGTATCTCATCAAAATATCTGTTTTTATATCTTAATTACAGGAATCCCGTACTCTAATTTTAATTACGAGATAAAAGTGTTTTTTGTGTATTACAAAAACCTATCTAAGCCCAAAATATTTCATTCCGGCACTTTGTTCCGACATCAGGTCAATGGATGAAACTTTACTTTTATCGCACATACACACACGGGTTATCTATGAATCAGTATGTGAACTACAACAGGATTTTATACTAGTAATTATAATTTGTGTGAACTAAACTTAAAGAAACTTTCAAAACCGAACCAAAGTACAGTGAAATTATTATCACGGATAATGCTATCAGTCGGTTATTGCTATGATAATCAGTCGGTCCCAAAAACACCGGTCAATGTATTTTAATGCACTGTTTAACGTTATTAACCGGTAACATTAATTTTTAACATTATTGTTATCAAAAAGTAGTAGTTCCAAAGTGATCGTAACAACCAGATTTCACTGTAACGTAAGATAGAACTGGCTAAAGTAAACAACAAAAAAAAAATAGACTACAAAACTTTTCAAAAGTCCCGAGAACTGAACTCCAATGCACAAATCCAGCATATCCACGATAAGTATAAGAAATGGAAAACCATTCATATCTTAGATATAAAAGTGGTCTCACACACACACATATCCAAAATTCGTCAAAAGGTCTAAAAACGAAGACCTGTGACCGAAAAAAAGAAGAATGAAGAATATAAAAAAAAACGCACTCTGTCTTCAAAATCTTTTGTTGACAAGTCGTTCATCGGCCCAGGAACATATATTTAGAGAATCTAAAACTAAAGGCGTTGAAGAGAGAGAGAAAGAGAAAAGTAAAAGTTGAAGGAGAAAAGACGCCGGTTAAAGTAAGGAAAAAAATGTTTGCCGACAACGAAAAACGAAGAAAAAACAAACAAGGGAAAAGAAGACGAAGAAGAAAAAACAGGGAGGTTGGGTGTAAGATGGAAGAATTGGAGTGGCAGCAGTGGATGCGGCGAACTGTCCCTAGAGAAAAAGTGCAAGTAGAAGTTGTTGGGTTGAAGAATCCATAACGGATCGCGTCAGACGACGACGACGAAGAAGAAGAAGAAGAAGAAGAAGAAGAAGAAGAAGAAGGGGGCTTTAGATCCGGGACCTCGAAAAATCCGATCCCCGTTTTACTATGAAGGATGAACACGAGCTGCGGATGACAGATCGCGCCCAGAACGTTGTTCTCGTGGCAAGTGATAAATGACTCAGTCTTCGTGATGAGAAATGATTGGAGCCTTTCGCAGTGGAAATATTTTCTCGCTCGTCGATGCGCTGTGGAATAAATCCAGGCTTTACTCGAAACGCAGACGAGAGAGAAAGAGAGAGAGAGAGATTCCCAAACATGGCGCGAGAAAAGAGTGCAATATTTCTCTTGCCAAGTGGAAGAATATCAAGAACAAAAAAAACTATAAGAAAAAAAAAAAATTTTTTTTTAGTCGGAAGAGAAAAAAATCTAGATAGTGATGGGATGTAGGGGTAGTGTACAAAGTGGAAAACACATCGTGCAAGAAATAAATGACCGAGGCGACAACAGTGAGCAAAGTTGCATGGTCGTTGCATGTGATCGCGAGTTGATGGCGTCGTCGCTCGTTTCGCCATCATCATCCAATCCCAAAAGCGCTGTGAAAGACACTTGACCAATGAAGGATCGTGTCTGAGAAATGGATTGTCACCGAGATCCATGAAACAATCATCTCGTTTCCGCCTAAAATGCCTGTCTTCGAAAATTAGAAGGCGATGATTTACGCCGCCTCGCAAAAAGCCATCAACTTTATTTCCCTCACTTTTTTTGTAGATAAAAAAACGAGAAAAAAACCGTAAATGGTACCATTGAACCATCCGAATATGCAAAAAAAAAAAAAAAGATGATGGCCTACCATTACCAGAACTTATGTCCGGAACCAGACGACAAAACTAGGTTTGCAAAAAAAAAAAAAATAATAATAATAATAATGACTGTTTGTAAAACACTAGTGAAAATGGACAGACGTTTTAGATGAAATACAGTTTATAATAACATAGCTGATTTTGTGAAAAAAAATAATTCAATAACTTTACACTGTAAAATATTTCTATGCAAGAGTTACGTTTTCTATAAACATTACAAAGAACGAAAATTGCATATTCCCTTCAAAGTGGTAAATCTTCAAACCTTTGTACATTTTATTTATTTTTTTTATTTTCACATTATGCGATCCAAGAAATCGAAAACTAACATACAGTTATATGACAATACAACTTAAATAACATTAAAATTTTAAAATTAAATAAGTGAAAGAAACTAGTACAACGCTACCAGTCAACAATTCCACATTACTGCATACTAGTTTAATTGTAATATTTTTATAGCGAGTGATTTAAATAACCTCAATTTTTAATATTATTTTAATTAATATTTTAACATAATATAATTTAAACGTTGTTTACTTTAATCTCTGTATATTTCAAATCTATGTAATTGTTTGAAATATATATATATTTCTTATTTTGGTCCATTAAAGGAGATTCAGTGAAAAACATAAAAACATAACAAAAACAAATAACAAATAATAATATACTTTTTAAAAAAATCATGTGATTATTTCAATGAAACTTGTCAAACTAATGAACTTTCCTGCACAACAGTTCCAAAACTCCGCCGTTGCGCGCTGCTCTGCATATCATCATTGCATTGCAGTTCAGCAAACGCATTCTTGACAAATGTACCGTATTACTTAACTTTTACTTGTAGTATACTCCAGGTCCTCAATTTAAGTGAAAATACATTTCTCGATTGATATCGAAATTGCACATACATTATATCCAAAAAAGTGCTACTTTGTGCATCGTCAGTCATCACACAAAATCGCATAGTAGCGAATTTTCCCCGCACATAACCAACATTGAGAAAAAATATTTCGTTCCATTTAACCAGCTCGTATATAAATAATTTGCATAATCGAGGACTGTCTGTATAACACTTTGCTATATACATAAGATTAACTACATTAGCAATTATGGAATTATGGAACTCACTTCCACTTCAACCACGACAATTTTCTGCAAATGAAAGTCCTACCAAACTTCAATTTAAGCTCTTTAATGTTCTTTGTACAGATACGTAAACCATATTTTGTACATTTGTCTTTCATCGTATTATATTGTTTTGTTTTAGTTTCTTTACTTTTTGTGTTCTTTGTTGATTCCGCTGGATCGTTTAAAAATAATAAATAAAAAAATAAATAAACATATTATGTACAAAATGCGAGTTTAATCAACTCAAAAATATTTTTAAACAACAACAACATTATTTTGTGTCATCTTGTCTACTTTTCCATAAACGTACAAATAAAGATTTTGTATCTTTCTAACTATTTTACAAACAATAAAAAAATAGAAACCTCTTAATAATAATTACAGTAAAATGTTAATGTATACCAAAGTTTCCCGCAATACACCAACGCTAACCAAAAAGCACTAAAGTTTAGTTAACTTTAACTTGACATTTACTTATAACCTTCATTCAAAGATTTGGATAAGAATCCATATTTAAAGAAAAAAAAACCCTTTCACATCGTGAATCCAAATTTTAAAGATGACACGAACTAGATAATAAAAACACGTCTATCTGTGTATAGGGAATACACCACATATAACATAATACAACTGTCTGTACAAACTACCAAACAACTCTTCTGAGAACAAACAAAATTCTTTACGAAACAACAACTTGGAATCCTCTCGTTTGACAAACTGCTATTCTTAACGACAAACAAACAACATTCGTCTCAGGACCATCATAAAAATAGTATAAAAAAACTAGATAGACAGATTATTCTCTCATCCAACGAATGGCAAAAGAGATAAAAAAAGAGAGCAAGAGAGAGATCAGTATATATATACAGTAGTCTTTTTCACTATATCTACCACTATTACTAGTAGTACCATGAACCCATCGGCGCCATCGATCCACAATCCCCATTTGTCAGTGGAATGACAGTTTTATCACTCATGTGCCTTAGCTCCCTCCATTGGCTATAACAATGTATCTGCGACTACAATGTACAGCGGTGACACTGACACGTTACACTAACCACCTATCAAAACGACAAAAAATTCCCAACGAAAATAAATCGTTATTGCACCTCCCATAAAAAGTCGTTAAGTTTTGCAAACTAAAAACATATTTTCAACACTGGAACATGACACCCATAGAAATACGGTATGTTTAGAAAAACCAGAAATAATAATAGAACTGACTCTATCCTCGAGTTATGTGTATGTACGTAAAAACGTATGTGTATGTAATCACTTTACATAGAAATATGCGGATATACATATAGTATATAAACTAGGTGTATGCCTAAAAAATGACGGGAAGCGATTGATTCAATTCATAATCATAATCCATTGATCTAACTCATGTTGCTTCGCAACATTTCTTAGTGGGGAACTGGTCATGGTCTTGTTCTCAATTCGTTAAAAACGAAGAGACTTACCCTTTCCAATCCTCGCTCTTCTGAACAAGAGCCAATTGAGATCTTGGGTTTATGGTTTAACGCTGACTTGAACTTTGCTTTTCATATTGAAAAGATGATTTGCTCCATTAATATAAGAATATGCACCTTGCTAAACCTCTAAAAAATACATTATTTTGTAGGGAAAAAATTCTATTTATCAAATCTAAAATAATTTCAATCCTTTCCTATAGCATAGTTATTTGGGCAGATGTTCCGCTATTTCGCTTGCAAAAACTACACACTTTTAATCGAATTATTCGTATCCTTTTTGGATTGAAACAATATTGTTCAATTTCAATGTTTTTGAGATCGCATAATTTATTTTCTATTAAACATTTAGTAACTTTTCATAGAATGCTTACCTTCGGGAAATCTTTCCGTTCTTCTCATCATCCCTTGCATTTTCTCTCTCTCTGCATATTATTAATCGACCCAATCTCAGGAAGGAATACAGATTTATCCTTTCACTCCCAACGACACTTTCCTCACAAAGTTCTCAGCGATTTCCATTTGCTTGTTTTAAAAGATGGAATCAACTTCCACTGTATTTACGTAAATTGCCTTTTGTTTGTACAAATAGGATTTGTGATGATAATTGTATTCATTTAAAAAAAAAATTGCGTCTTCACATTTTGTATTGTAATTAATTTTTACGTTTCTATGTTGTATTTTGAAAATTTTTACAAAACAAAAAAATACAAAATTTGTTAGTGTTTTATATTCATTTCATCTCATTAGTTACTGCACATGTTTGTGTTGGCAGGGTAACACATTTACTATGTCATGGTTACGTTTGTTTTTAGCTGTTGTCATGGAAACATTCTAGCACGAAGAAATAGAGAGATCGTGCGAGTAACACGACTGTTAAATGTCCTAGTAAATGACCCGTCAAAAATGACAGAAAAGTTATTGTTGTTTTTATTACGCAATTTATTGTTTAACATGTTCCTTGGCAACATTGTTACAGTTATTTATTCCTATAACTCATATTGCTTATCAATATTCGTTACAGTCAGAGTATAGATTTCGGTATTTATTTATTTATTTATTGTTTATTTACATTCCAGAAAGACAATAATGTTAAATACAAACTATGAAAAAGCTTTGTTTGCATAAAAAGAAAACATCAACAATACAAGGCCTTAATAAAAAGAGTATCTTTAACAATCGCATGATATATGTAGTATAAGAAATAAAATTATGATAACAAACAAAAGTATTTTCACACATGATGCGGTGGCGAGGAGGAAGAAGAGAGGCGCTCTTCACTTTTATTAAGTAGGATACTGGATATACATATAGTTTTGATGTATAATGTACACACATATATATAAAGTATATAAACATAAGTTATATACATAGAGAAACAAAGTTTGCAAATTTCTGGAATTAATCACTCACTTTTATAGGAGTTCGAAAGCTTTAACTTTATAAATAACCTAATTATGACGTCATCAATGTACAAAAAACAGATTCAAAGTTTGCTAATGAAGCCACAATCTTCACGATTAACACCCGATCGGTAACCGTATACACGGGAATGTGTTAAAAACTTTGCACATCTTATCGAAATAGTCTGCGAATTCTCTTCGTGTCGTATATATATATAGTCACTCAACTACTTTTAAGATTACAAACTCAAGAAAAAAAAGTGAGATTATATTTTTTTCTCAACTTTTCGAAGACTTGACAGCGAATATGAGATGCGTACATTTCCTCCCCCTCGCCATGTGACCCGGGGGATTTAGTCAACCTCGGGTCAGCTGATCCATTATCTCTCCCTTATATTAGTGCGGGTGTTTCCATACATTATGCATTAGTTGAGGGAGGAAGGGATCGTTTTGCTACGGGTCTACAGCTCTCCTCTCGCGAGCCAATGGGATTAGCTTTACATTAATAGCCAAGCCTGGCCCTATGCCTTTTCCATATATACAGCACTACCAACAAGATGATACGATAAAATGAAGAGAGAAAGAGACACGACGAATTTTTATAGAACCGAACAGTTCAATTTCAAAAAATTTTCATCCTTTTTTTTTTATCTAACCCAAAAAATGAGAAAAATCTCATTTCGCCTATGAAACCTCAATTTATTCAAAGTTATTTTCACTACGAAGTTATACTGTATAATAACTACATGAAATTATAAGTTATGTGAAACTTGGTTGTATAAATTTAAATGGAACTAAATTTTAATATGGTCATTCCATAATGTCATCACAAAATAAATAAATAAATAAATAAATATATATAG
>JAQIWH010008554.1:0-10140 GCA_034695005.1 Cryptops parisi | reverse complement strand
CAACCATTGGCTGATTCATTTAGTTTCCTCATAATTGTGCCAGCAATTCTGTGTCAGCTAATTTGGGATAGAGTATAGTAGTTTCTAAAGTAAAACACAGCGAATAGCTACAGCTTTGTAGTGCTTTCCTGCCGAGCACAGCGCATTGCTACAGGTTTTGAAGGCTTTCTAACATAACATCGCACGTATTTACAGCTGACTGGCGATACTTTAATGTGGAATGTACAGTAAATCAAATTTACAGCATACAATTCTAATCTTGCTATAATGTTACAGTAGCCTACATTTTCGCTGGGCTCAACAAAAATGTTTTTGTGGTTATAACTAACTAAGGGGATATTTTAATAAAAATTAAGATGTTTTTGCTAAAACACTACACAAAAAGTTTGCAGACAGTGTCATTTTAATGTCACCACCTCTGATCCGGTGCAGTTCGCCACTGCAGTCGATAGCACGACCAATGTCAAAACTCACCAATTATTTCACATATCTGTGTTATTAGCATTTGTCGTTCAACTACCGGATATGCCCGACATTGAACATTTATTTTAGAATTTTAGCTCACATAGTTTCTGCTACAGAGCTGGAAGAATAAAGGGCCCACCTGATAATGTCACTGTGATTTACTCAAATATTTTATTCATACATCCCACTGAAATGTCCTTCAATCTGTTCAATTCAAATATCCTATTGACACGTCCTACTCTAAATTGTACAAAAATAGCCTCTTTATAATGATATTTTATGTTCTAACGACATGACCTTTGCCCTATTTACATTTCTTACTTAAATACCCTACATTCACTATAAACAAGTACAACGAGACATTCCCAAGAGCACATTCAAAGATTTTTGTTTACTTTGGTGGATTTTTCTTCATTTGGAAGTATACTATAAATGTACAGTACTTTTTTCCAATCAAAAGTCCAACTGCAGAATCGAAAGAAAAACAACTCCTCACGAGTGATGGTGAACGAATTGATCGATTTCGTTTTTTCCTCCCAAAGTTTTTGTTTTACCCTCAACACTTTCCCCCAACTTTAAACTTTGATCAAATAATCCTTGGAACTCAATCTGTCTCCAATAGAGAAAGGTTAAAAAAAAGAAAAGAAGTAGTACAAAGTTTATCCCTTTGCTTGGTCTTTTACCACAGTGATTGATGGCAGACGACACTGTTAATTCGTCACCCTCAATCCTACGACGCCATTGGGCAAAAGCACTGACATTTGTTCCTGTCAAGGTTACAAAGCCTTTTCTAAAGATCAACGTACAATACCGTAAACTGTATTTTTTGTGTGTGTGTGTGTATCTTATCGTGAAAAAAAGTTCGTAAGTTGTCCACCCTTTGTAATGGATATATCCACAATAAATTATAGGAACCGCGCCCTGTACGTTGCAAACATTACAATGAGATTTTTTTATACACAAAGTTGTGCAAAGAGTTCACACCTCAGCGTTTCTTTTATTGTTATTTTCAGTTTAATTTGCAGGTTTTTTGTGCATTTTTAAACTTTTGTTCGTTTTCCAGTTTTCATTGTCGATGTTTTCATTTCCTGGAAATTAGGAAAATTGTCTCGTCTTGGCAAAGTGACAGTAGTTTTTTGTTTTTTTTCGTGGTGCAGTTAAAGAGAACGAATAACTGCAATAAATGTATAGTGTGTTTTGCATAAGTAATATTTCACGCAGGGTGTTTCTGAATAGCAGACGTAGTCTTCATTTGACGAGAGTGGATTTCTTTTAAATCGGGGTTAAATGAAAATCTTTTTAAGCGACAAGAGTATTGAATAAAGGGACGAGTCCTCAACTGAAATATCTTGTCTATATAGCGAGTATCTGGGACGATTGTTTTCGTATACTATAGCAAAATCGCATATAAGAAACTCGCATTAACTGAGAACTTTCCGTGTAAGAATTATTTGAACTTGGACATTGGCTATTGGTATCGCCTTTTAAAAAACACAACAAAACAGTTGTTAGGACTGAAAAAGTGACCGATTTGGCACACAACCAATTTTGTCATCAACGGTTTGGTGGCTATGGCAACACAATCTTTTCCTAAATAAAATAATAATAATAATAATAATAACAAAAAAAGTTCTAAAATAAATAAAAAATGGAGGTCTGGAAATTTAAGCCGAACACTTCCATCAAGTAGTTTCCGTCAATAAGAGTAACGCTTTTGTTCATGCGGCTTTTGTTAACGCTTTTGCTATTAGAAAAGACCAAAAATAGCTGAAAGCCACTCGAACCAAGAATATCTTTTCCTTGGTAACACGGTAAAAATTGTTATCCAGAAATTTCTATTAGCCATACTTTTTTTACTTTTCATATTGCATAGGCTTTTTTTTTATCCAGTTTGGGTAAACAGCAAAGTAACCCAGAAACTAACCCGTAGAAAAGAAAACAAACGTTCGAGGTTTTAGGACAAGAAATGTCTTATATGACAGTAAGCATGGCTTTTACTGTATACTGTAATACAGCTTTTACTGTATAAGACAGTTTGCGTTTAGTGAGATATGGATAGGAACTATCTTATAGGACACTTTGGTATTTATGGAAATATCCTAGTTGTTTATTTGAGAAACTGCCAATTCGTATTTAGAGTTAATTATCTGGCACCGAAGGGTTGCTGGATAACAGGATTTTTCGGATATCTGATCATTACTCTTTGTATTACCATAACACCTTACAAAACTCATTAAAACTTTATACAGTACATGTACATTGGGGTGGTCCTTATTTTTAAAAAGGAAAGAGACACGTTTTGAATTTGTTCCAGTAATTTTGGTAAAATTAGGTTAGTTTTGAACAATATTTAAGGATCGCTATCAAAAATCGCATGCTAATGCTACCTATGTTTCAAATCAATTTTTCAAACTTTGGAAGCATGTCCCCTGAATGTCATCTAAAATAGACCAAATTTTGGGAATACTATTTTTTTCAATACAAGCTGGTGCCCCTATTCAAAATAAAACTTGTTTTTCCCCTGTGTCAAACTAATACTTTTAACTGGTTTGAAAATACTTCTAAATTTCATCTGAAATTCATCAAATTTTTGGAATAGTACTTTTTAAATATTGGAACAAGAATGGCTGGTGGACTTAATATAAATTTTTTGTTTCCGCCCCCCTCCCCCCTCCATTACAAGGACCACTTTAATTTATATACATCAGTATTATTACATGTATGTAATACTGTATTTTGATATTGTAGAGATGAGTAATATGAAGAAATAACAGTGTAATTCAAGTACGTTTTGCCTTCCGATTGAATTGAACTGCGTTCTGAACGGTGTTAAGCATTAACATTCGGGTGCCGGTTGCTTTAGAGTTCCGGTTATTTGAATATCGGATAAGAGGGAGTTCACTGTATCAAGTAGGGAAGTGCTAGAAAGTATTCTACAAAACAGTTGGTATTTAAATTATGAGTATTTAAGTTATTTAAGGTATTAAATAAAAATGGCCTATGTTCGGCCAATGTTTTGAAACACATGAAATATCTGTTCTTGGAAATTATATTAAAACTTAATAAAGTACGGTAACTCGATTTTGAGGGAAGAATCATTAGAATTGGTTATTATTAGTAGGAGCCTGCAGTCACGAGTTAATTTTGTTTAAAACCCAACACTTAAATGTTATAACAACGTATCACCGTTTGATATTGGAACATTTGTTTATTCTACTTGTCCATAAAACCTAGTTTTAGAGATACCTATAAAAGGTTAGGACAACGTTTTCAAACAGCTGTTGAAAATGCAATAATTCATAGTTTAGGAAAAAATTGATGAGGCTCGTTTCATCCTTTCCGCTTTTGAAACGCAAATCAAAGAATGTTGATGTTTCCTCGACCAGGATGCGAAACATCCATTAGCCATCTAGTAGAAAAGTTTTGCAAACCATCAGCTGTTGGAACTCAATGACAGATGGAACTTCGCTTTTTTATATTTACATGTTTTGAAATACGTACTTGTGAATGGTGGTTCATCTTGTATGCCATTTGCAGATTCTCGGTTACCGAGGTCTCTTCAATCGGAAGGTTTTCTCCTTCAGTTAGCTCCGTCGAATTCACCGGGCCAAAAAATGAGTCTTGGAAAATGTGAGTTTTCGTATATTTTGAATTCCAAAGAAAGCAGTATTTGCATATATTTAATTAGTTATTTTTTGTTATTATAAAAACTGAAAGGATTTATTTTGAGTAGTTACAACTGTTAACTTTTTTGTTGATTACTTTGGTAATTGGTTGATTTATTTGGCATCAATATAAACTGGAAATTATAAAATTAATTTTATTTTATTACATTAAATTATTTTTAATTTAAGTTTGCATTCTATAAATTTTACCTTATAGCTTTGTTTACAGTTATAATCATACTAAGTTTTCTTTCAAGCTTATTGATGTGCTGTTGCTACATTTTAAAGAATATATGATATACAGTATATCCTATGAAGTATTGTATTAAATGAATGAGCTTATAATAATGTCACTGTAACTATACCTTGAATAGTGTTGAACATGGTGTGCAAGCAAAATATTAATTGAGACTAATATTAATATTGATTGATATTATACATTATTACTTCTTGCCATAATGTATTTCAAAGAACACCGAAGAACCACTTTTATTGAATGACACCTTAGTTAGAATTTGAGTTTAAGAGATATTAGATAGCCTTATATGTAATTAAACTACTCATTAACACTTCCACGTGTTGTAGCTGAGCATGCTGAATGGTTTGTGGCATAGGCTTACACGAGTTTTGAAACCCCTTGTCGATGAAGGTATCGAACAAACCAAACTGATTTAATGATCACCATCTGCCAAGATGGCAGTTCTTGAAATTCCTGTGTAAGATGTGAACGAGGAACTAAGAAGTAAATAAGGAACTAGGTTGTTTGAGTGAAGTGTTTTCTGTTGAACAGTTCGTTACCTAAAAAAACTTCAAGCAGCATTCATTCAAGACATTAACAGTCCGATGACTAATCGATGTTCATGTCTAATATGCACATTACACAAGCATACAATGTGTCATGGCTTTCGAGATTATTTTTTATATGAAATATCAACTTGTGCAATTATGAAAAATATCATCCATTTCACCATTGGTTTGTAGTATTTGCTAGACGTTTTGATCGAATGTCGCAGCAGTTGTTGGTGGCAAAGTTCCGACACCAGCCAAGAGCAATCGTATGACTTTCAGCTGATGTTCACGATCTTCCGCACGCATCGCTTTCTCGTGCTGTCGCCTAAGACGGTTCTCACGTCGTCGTTCGTATCGCTTGACAGCCATTTCTTTTTGACGCATCTGCATTTGCATTTCGGTGGAATGTTCCATGGCTTGTGTCAAACGATTCACTGCGCTGGTCAATGTTCCTAGCAGCGTTTTCTCTGCCAACAACGATTTTTCAAAAGCCATGTTTGTGTCGGCTTCAGTTTCTGTATCTGAAAACAGAACAAAAACACATGGAAAGTGTGTTGTTTGGATTTCAAAGATTGATACGAAAATGCTCCATCATTAGTTAAACATTCAACCATTGAATTCAATGGCAGCATTTGACAGTACCCAATGTTTGAAATGTAAATAGAAATGGAGCATGCAAACGAGAGACATATCAATGAAAAATGTGTTACTTTGGTGCTCACTGGTGGATGGCGACACAGATCGTATCGATGAAGAAATGCTCACTGGTACCGAATAGTGCGTCTCATCGGGTTCGGTGTTGCTTCGTAGGTTTGTTTCTTTTTCATCCGTCAATTCTTCCTCATAAGCAATACTGCGAGTTGAGGTGATGATCGGTCCGATCATGTCCGGTGGGGCCTCGACAACCATGACTGAATTACATGCTTGGTCTTTGGCGCTGTCTGGAAATTCTGACTTGACTGATATGCCAGTTTCGTTCGACGATCTCGGCTGCATCAGGGTCATGAGCCCAGGAAGATGTTTGAGAACGCGAATGGTCATCGCATTGTTGGGATCAGGATTCTGTCGCACGAGTTTGAACTCGCGCTTCATGTTTTGCATCTTGATTCGGCATTGGTTTGGATCACGCAAGTAACCGTAGTTGGCCATCTGAGCCGAGATGGTCTCAAAAATCTGCACAATGAGATACAGAATGAAACACGAGTTGTTGTTGTTTTTAATGCATAACAGTATGCAACATTAATATGTTAGTATGTTGTTACTAATTTAAATTTTTTTTATGAATAAAAAATGCGTATCATATTTGAATCTGTGATACTGTATATGTATGTATGTATGTATCATGTATGTACAGTACTTGTTTGTTTCGAAAGTTTTTCAGCTCACGGCGAATGGCTGGTTGAGACCAAATAGTGAGGAAAGCTTGAATTTCTTCATCTGCCCAATGTACACCTTTGTTGTTGAATTCCATCGTACACTCGGATGAATTTAGGGAACATCTAGAATTTAAATAAATTCATTTTTCGGTTAGTAATGTAAACTTTAATTAACAACAACGATAGATACAACAAAATAGACACTGTATATGGCTATTTTTTTAAAGGCTCACATTTTTCTATGATATGATAGCATACTGTGATAGTAAAACAATACTCTATACAGGGTAAGTTAAAAGTAAGGGTCCAAGGAAATACTTGAAAAACACACTACACAGCATTACACTCATGCTGGGTGTGCTATAGGTCTATTTTCAGTTGGATTGGTGGAAATGAAATACACGACTCTGGATTCTGACTAAATGGACCATTGGCTTCAACTTTTTTAAATATGACTTGGTAGCGACAACTCATGGTTTCCAATGTAACAATTGCAATTGGATATGAAATTTCATTCCAAGGTCATTGGAAATCACTATTGTAAGGAAACCCTATCAAGGTGCTATTACACCACAAACTCAACATTTTATTATAATAGCTTTCCGAGTGTTCCAGAAAACCACCTTTGATTTACCCTGTTTAGTAAGAAAATGTTTTAATATAGGGTGTTTTTAAAGCGTCTAGTAAAATTTTAACCAACGAATGATATATTGTGCATCAAAACAAACCAAATCTATATATATAATATATCTGGAAATGCTTCCCTTCTGTGATAACACAGGTTGAAGTCACGTAATGCATAGGACTCTATTGTCTTATACTCGCTGTAGGTATGCAAATGAGTATGTATTTCCGCAACCATGTTTATATAGACTTTTTGCTTTGTTTTGATGCGTATCATGTTGAAATTTGACTAGACCTTTTAGGAACACCTTGTATAATACAATAGAACATGGACGAGTCGATATCGATTTTTTTTAATACCAGCAATATAGTCGGTAATACATATAAGGATTGAACTGAAACCCGTCATAACTATTGATAAATAAAGCGTCATTCTGTGGAGTTGGATGGAAAATAGACAAGAGTGACCCACTCGAGCCGAGAAGGTGAATGGTTTGATGCCCAACGTAGTTATAACAATTATAGATACAGTACAGGTTGGGTCTCACTAATACAGAAAGCTTGGGACCAAAAATTAGCGGATTTTCAGAACCAGTGAGCTTAGGGGGAAAATGGCCAAATAAACTGTATAAAACTTTAAAATTATGAACCAAAATTATTGTTATGTTTACTGTAAAGTTAAAAATTATGAACCAAAAGTATTCACTGTAAAATAAAAAAATTATGAACCGAAGTAGTCACTGTAAATTCCAATCGTTCCGAAACACCGAAGTTGCTGCCAGACTAATAAATTTCGGATTAGTGAGGTTCAACCTGTATTTATTAATAAATTACGAAACGATATAATTAGTAACTGCAAAAATTGTTTATCAGTAAGCAACATTGAATTTGCACTTTTGGATATAGTAGTTCTATGAACTAGAAGTACACTCGTGATGTAGCACGGGTCTACTTCTACTTATCCATGCTGTAGGATGGGAGCATGAGATAAGGATTCCGAGTTTGTAACACAAACTTTAAATTTAACTACAAAACTAACATATTTGTACTCGTTACATTCACCAACCAACTCCATCTAGTGACAGGATGCTACTCTTATGACTGGTTTCGATTTCAATAACCACCAATAACAGATGACTTCAGGGAGGATTCTGCGCGATGGGCGGGACTTAAGCGTCCGTCAAACAAATACTCACAGGCATTGGCCGTTATTATTATTATTATTAATTATTTTTCTATGAATATTTAAAGTAAAAAAAATGTAGCTTTTTGTTTTGTTTTTTTTCTTTTCTATTTCTATCGTTCTAATTAAAAATATTGTAATTATGTAATATGTACAACTATCCTCACGCTCATTACATTGAAACTTGCTAAGTCTGTAAACTATAGAGGTAACTCATAAAAGGTTATTCCGTCTGGCCATCACTTTTGCGATAACGCAAAACGTTTCCGTTTCCGATAAAAAATTAAAGGATTAATGTCTTACTTTACTGACGATGTGAGGACGGTATTTCCTCCTACGAC
The DNA here is from genome assembly GCA_034695005.1 of Cryptops parisi. Taxonomy (NCBI): domain Eukaryota; kingdom Metazoa; phylum Arthropoda; class Chilopoda; order Scolopendromorpha; family Cryptopidae; genus Cryptops; species Cryptops parisi. The sequence goes on along the minus strand of JAQIWH010008554.1, from coordinate 1,697 downwards.
GTTTCGCCCACCACCGATAGGCTTTTTCAAGTGAAAAGGTGAAAAAAATAGACAACACTAAAAAGTGTGGTTTTTGGTGGGGAGGACTGCTTAGCCATGGAGTAATAAGTTAGGTTACCTAACTCATAACTCCATGGTTTAGTAGTCTTTCAAGCTTCTCTCTAAAGATTTTTCTTTTCTCCGTTTTTTATTATATTTTTTTCACTTGAAAAAGCCTTGGGTGGTAGGTAAAACGTCCTAGGAGGTGGAGTATAAGCTGCGGGGTCAGTAGGAAATTGTATTATATTTGATTATATTAATCACTTTGTTTTCACTGTATTGTTCCTATATAGAACAGCAAATTATCATAGCCCACAACATTCCTTCGGTCGATTAGAATTTAAATAGCACGCTTGGTGAAAATGTTCGTCTAGCCAATTTTGATTGATGTGCACGATAATGTGCACATAACAAACTTACACCACTTATGTCCTGGTACAGTATATGGTTTACAAAAAAATTTCCAAGTTTTGGTTGGATTTAGAAAACTTGCCAAAATATTTTTTAATTTTGTAAAATATTTTTGGGCATATTAATCAGGGGAGGGGGCAACCCCCCCCCCCCCCCCCCCATTACACGCTTACGGCAGATGCAGGAGCATTTTGCAAAAAGACAGTCAATAATATATTGAGGGTCTTTGCTCTTTCACCATCGCGCAGAAACGCGTAATAGCGAGGTTTCCTCGCCTTTACTTAGCATCTGGAAGGATTTTTCTCCTCCCAAAATAGCGTAACGTAGACGGAATTCGCATAAATCGAGGGTTTCGTAAATATTAATTTTTTTTTCTCTATAAATAAAAAAAAAAAGGACGATGCATTAAAAATCGATACAAGTAGAGATTGGTAACACAATTCTTACCAAATAATCAATGCTTCAACCCGGAATACACGCAATTGACTTCTTCAATGGTAGATTATGCCCCCAGAACCAGTCAACGTTTCAACTGCATTCTACTGCTAACAATCCAATCCGTCGTCCGTTGCTCTTCAATTGCGATTCAGTTTTTTTTCCTTCAGGATTCCAATTGAAAATCCTGGCATTTCTAGTCCATCAACATTACCTCGGCAACAATCTTGACATCGACGTTGCTGTAGTGACGGTTTTCAAGTCGTTTTTTTTTCCCGTTTCAATCAAATTTGCGGAAACTCAGTAGTGAAAGTGACTTAACGATTCCCCTGCGGTAAGCGAACGATCGTTCATTACGTACGATGATTCGAAGGTAATTTGAATTGCAATGCAACAGATTTTGTTCCTCAATCGAGATTACGTTGTTAAAATGCCAAGAGTGACTGACGTGTTGAGCCATCTACCGTGAAAACGTGCAACGTCGATGCAGTCCCGCGTCTGCATCGCGAATATCGTCTGCGTCGATATTCGCTAGATTGTTATTTTGTCTGGTTTTTGTTGTAAATAATTACGTTTAAGATAATTATGTTTTAAATCATTTACGTTTTGAGGATTTAAACGTCTATAGTTAATTTTTTGTACAGCGAATTAGTTTGATTTATTATAACTATATTTATTATAATGTTTGAGTAATTGATTTGTTTTCACTGCTGTTATTTTTAATGTTTTACTGTTTTGATTTGTATTCAATGTTGTCAATTTTAATGTTCTTACTGATTTGTAATATTTCCGTGACTCCTATGGGTCGAAAG
>JAQIWH010008553.1:0-10141 GCA_034695005.1 Cryptops parisi | reverse complement strand
AAAACACTATTTCCTATTTAATACAAAAACTAATATATATCAGGGCTGAGGTAGATAGCTACCTCAGCCCTGATATATATTAGTTTTTGTATTAAATAGGAAATAGTGTTTTGCTCCCCCTCTTGGCCAGAGGATGCACTCCGCCCCTGTATATGCTCATTTTGACCTTGGTATCTGTCACCTGCGTTACCCTATGTCTCAATCACAAGCGAAACTAATCTAAAAACATATTTTGCAATCAGTATTTGTCACCAGATGTCGTCCAATGACTCGACTCTAACCAGACACCTCACTCACCAGTGAAACTACTGAAAAGTGTGTAATAAATAATAACCAGGATTTCTGTGAACAGTAGACCTCACTCCGTTAACATTGCTTAAAATGAATTCAGCCTGAATATATATTTTAAAAAATAAAACAGTCTATGTAAAGGAAATTTGAACTTGCATAAAAGATAAAAATGAATAAGTAACAAATAATAAATTAATTAATAAATAAAAAAAATCAACACTGTGTGGGTGCAACCCAAGGGCCTATTGGTTATGAGTGTAACACACACTCCCACTGCACCAATCTGGCACATACAAATAAAGAATTACAAAGCACGTGGTAAACCAAAGTAGTACTGTAACATAAGTAAATAATAATAAATAGTGTGATTGCAGCCAAAATTTAATCAATTATGTGAGAACCACTTTTGAGTAACTTGTGCAAGTTTGAAGTTAATTCGCTGAAGAAGTCGCAAGTTAACACAACATTGACAAACACACACAAACGAATGCAATTTCGTCCTGATTCTCGAAACATAGACCTCACTATGTTCGATCAATCAAAACATGTTGAAAACTTAAGGCTTTGCCACAAAAATTAAACTGCTCGACTAGAATTGGATGACTTTGCTTGTAAATGATGACTTGGTACAGTTACCTCAAAATGCAAACAAATTACAGCTAAGTTTTAAGACATTAGGTTTTGAGAATATTGACACAGTTTTTGTGACATCTAGGTAAGCTTAATTGAAAAAGTTATTTCCAAAATGCCTTAAGTCTATGAAATACAATTTTTCAGGAAACGCCTTTTTTTTATTCATTTGACCAGACTTTGAATATAAATGTGGTTTTTGAGAGTGCTTCTCCAGTAGAAAACAATAAGATTTGAGTCTTGAAAATAACATATTTGGGATGAGCGATGCACAGATTGTTTTCGGAGTCTCTTGACTCGAAAATGATCAAAAGTGAAGTTAAAACGTTTTGGAAATAAGCTGTTCACTTAATGAGATTTAATTTGGGATTTTTCCAAACTCGATAGGACAACACTAAATGGTTGAAAATACAACGTAATTAAAAATATAGTCCCCATAGACATGCCAAACTAGTTTAAGATTATCAAATGTGGTTCCAAGCCATACCACCAATGAGGCGAAAAATTTACGAAAAATAACAAAATGTTGCAAAATTACCTTTTTAAAAATAACCTTTTTAATCCAAGAAAACTTAGGCACCATCGTCACGAGCTGTCGTCGTCGGTTGACTTGTAACGCATCAGTTCAAGTAGCAACTTCTTTGCTGCTGGTTTATTTTTCTCAGCATCGTCATGTACTTTCAGTAGCTGGACAATGCACGGTTGTAAATTAACGTCAAACGACTCTCTCAGCTCCGTTTGGAAATGCTCGTAGTGTTTATCATTGATCTGCTGCTTCAAAACATTATTCTCTCGTTTCAACTCGTCCATCAAACTTTGCGAGCGAGAAACCCGACCAACGTCGTTGCTCTGTAATTCTACAGATGATTTAGTCAGTTCCGCTTCATCGTTGGGGTCATCGTTTTGCGAGTTTCTTCTTCCTCTTTTTGGTTTAGAAGAAATTTCTGCACCCACTTCAGCTTCGCCAGGCTCGATGTTGCGTTTTTTTGGCGGTCTTCCTCTCTTACGTTTCGGTATATCGCACACACTCGTTATCACGCGTTTATTCAAACTCTCTACGAGAGAACTCGCAAGTTTCATTTCTTCATTGAGCGTTTCCGATAGCAACATCTCCTGGTCGTTTTGTGATTTTTCGAGCAAGTTTTGTGGTTTCGGGGACGCTTTTCGTTTCAATATTTGAATATGGGTAGTTGTCTCATCACAATCATCTGCCACTTCCTGCTCTTCACTTTTGGTGACTGCCGCGAGAAGCATCGATGGCGTGGCCATTTTTTTCAATCTCCGGATTTTCATTCCTTCTTCGTAATCGCCAGCTTTGAAATGAAGACTACATACACGAGACCTAGAAATTAAACAACCATTTCTTAGTTTTAATGAACGGGGCTAGTCACTCTAGAATTTAGTTTTACAGTTAAAAACAATACCTTCAACAAAATAAATCACTCTCTCCATCCCAAATTATTGTATACATTTTATGTAAAACGTGAAGTTGTAAAAAAGGTAGCCCAACTCGTAAAAAAACAAACAAACAACTTATCGGTCTAAATGTATACAATAATTTGGGTTTTACCCCAGAAAATAGCCAAATGTGTTCCATAATTTGGGACAGAGAGACGGCTTTATACTTTATATTAATGTCTTGACTTCATTTCCATAGAGCCAAATGGTACTCATGCATTTTATGTTCTCAAATGGTGGCACCAAAAGCGAAAGTTCAGTATATGAGTTTAGACACCGGGTTAGATTAAAACAAACAAATATGAAACACGTTTGTAATTGATTAATCTAACCTGACCCGGCCATTTTACATATTTTTGTTTTTAAAATTAACCTGATTCAGTATCTATATGGCATAGCTCTTCTGTGGGCTGCCATTCGAGGACTTAAACTGCATGTTTACCGTGCAAACTTTTAAAAACGTATATCAGTAAATCTATTCCCAGTTATTTTAAAATCACAATTTGGCAATGTCAAGTCAATCAACACAACACCATTTCAAAAAAGCGGCAAGCATTAAAATTTTATACATTACCAGTCTGTTATTTCCACACTTTCAACGCCCAAAATTGAACACCACTTTTCTCTAAGCTCTATGTTAACTGGGAATTCGTGAAAAGCTACATTCCCTGTAGTGCCCTCACTCCTAACAACATTTGAAGATCTCGATTTACAAAACTTCACTAAACAGTTCACCATTTTGTACCACGATGTGCCGTGCCGATGACGCGAAAGCGAAGTATCGACTATCGAGTACTTTTGACTGTTAGCGCAAAAACCGTCCAAAGATAGTCGATAACATGTGTAGGCCCTATGTAAGTTACAAGAGTTATCGACTGTCTTTGGATAGATTTTGCGCTAAAAATGCTAACGTTGTCCAAAGTGAACACGACCAAAGGTATCGATTTACGTTGTTAAATAATTAGTTTAACCGAAAGGGTACCAGTTGGATCTGTTAATTGTAAATGGTTACATTAAGTTATTGTTTTACACTGTACTGCTCAATTTATTTTAAAAGCATAGCTTATGTCATTCTCAATACATGTGGCGACATCCGACATCAAAATCTTTCAACTAACATGCGGAGTGGCGGGGCGCCACACTTATTTAAAATGTGAATTTTTCAATTTGGTACTTTCCGGTTATAACCGGGGCAGTCCAATGTTGCTTGTACTTGGTTATGGGTTTATTTTGCAGGTCAGGTTAGGAAAAACAAAGAAACGTATTAAATGTATGATTTTTTGTTTTGTTTTCCTAACCTAACCTGCAAAATAAACCCATAACCAAATACAAGCAAATAGCAACATCAGACTGCCCCGGCTATAACCGGAAAGTACCTTATCAGTATCAAAGTATCAATTTAATTGATAATTTTTAATATTAGTAGATCCTCGTTAAACCGCCGATCTCGGTCGTTATACCAACAGATCGCAATATCGACAGTCGGGGTTCGGTTAGGTATTTTGATTGTCAGTTTTGTTGGTGTTTCAACCTACACCCTTGCATCAATATACAACAGTATAGGGACTGTATATACACTAGTCTTAAAAGTTAAGATAAAAATTCCTGAAGTTTTAGGCTCCATAAGGTTTTGACACAAATGCATGTCTTGCTTTGTTTTTCTTATTTTGTTAGTTTTGAAACATGCATTGGGATAGCTATCGCTTTACTAACCAGTCATGAAGAGAGGGCCAAAAAAGTATGCGTCAAAACCGAACGCAGCCTTAAATTGACAAAATCAGATATTAAATTTCCATAGAAATGTACAAAACTCAACCACCAAATCTTGGCACAATAAAATTAATCATGCAAAACGACTTTCTCAACTAATAATGTTCAACGATAGAAAATTAAATCATAAATTTCATTACAAAGTTTCTTACATCCCAACTTCACAAATGATATTGTACAAACAATGCAAACAGCAAATACAATGATGCATCTATCCGTATTTGAATACTAAAACCAATTCATGTTTTTTTTATATCATATTTGTCAACAGCTACATCTACATCCATTTTGATACTTTAATAATAACTTGGGAATGTAAAAATCAACATTTGAAAAACCAACAAATTAATGCAACAATAATAAATGAAATTTTAATCACTAAAATGGAAAAAAAAAATTTTTGAATTCAGCATAAAATTTTCAATATGCCAATTTTTTTTTCAATACATCAATGTATATAAAAAAATTAATGCCTCACGCCATACCCACATTAATAAGGACCCCATTTGACAATGGTCTTATCGTTCCAAATCATCTGTCCTTTCGGTGCTGTTATGTTGGGAGGCAACAGAGCAAGCCACGAAGGAGCAACAGCACCTACACACAAAATTATTTATCATCTCGTAAATGGTTTTAGTTGCAAAAGTTTTTTAAAGATGACATAAATATTACCTTCATCTGGTGACAATGGACCTTTATGACTTGTCATATCGGTGTCAACATATCCTGGATGAACCTATATGCCCCAATTAAAAACATTGACATGCAAATACTGAAGTAATCTTTTGAAAATAAGCATTTAAAATACAATTTTTTAATACAGGGCACCATGAGATGTCAACATTTGACAAGTCCATTCTTTTTTCTTACTAATAACACACTCAAATAACACACTCATTCATATCCTGTTTTTGTTGTATTCTACCGGTAATATAATTAAATTTTTCATTGTACCAATACAAATGTGATGCTTGATGAAATGAAAGCAGAAATAGGTAGTGCATGTCAGAGCCACAGTGGTGCTGCAGTCAAGTCATTTTTCAAAATGGCAACTCCAAGTGACCAAGCACTGATGGTATGCAGAAACATACGGAGGTCAAATAGGAGAATGTTGCACAACACATGGCATGATATAGTTATAAACTACTACCTAGACATTCTTCGTGTCAAAGGGCACCCATTTGGAGGTGCACTGCAGTTTCATATTTTTTAAACTCGGATAGGTTCACTATCATTTCCATATTTAGTTATGTAAGTATTTGCCTTCAAACTGTATATGATTAAAAGTTTTACATCTCATGGTGAACCCTGAATTTTACAACTTACCGCATTAACAACGATGTCTTCACGTGGATCTTTCTCAAACAATGCTTGTTGCAGCATGGACAGGGCAGTCACGCCTACTTTGGATACTGAGTATGCCGAATGTGGCCAACCGCTTTCTTCATGTTTCCCAACTTTTGCATCACTGGAACAAATTTATGCTCTAATAGAATCAACTCTGAAATTAATCACAGCACTTTACCAAAATGACAGCATTTATAGACTCACGCTACAAACGACTCCATAAGCCGACAGAGTTGTCCTTCAGATAGACTCAGTGAAGTTAGTTCTTCTCGCAATAATGGATTAGGAATTCTGTCCAGCATTCCAGCGGAGCTTGAAATGTTGACAACTCTGAAATTTGGTTCAAAAGAATAAATGTATAACCGTTTTGATAAAATATGCAAATTAACACCAAATTATTTTTTTTATTAAAAAATAATCGTTATCCTAATATGATAATAATAGTACCTTGCATGAGGTCGTAAAAGTGGAAACATTTCTTTGCAAACATTCAATGTGTCAAAAAAATTAACTCGAACAGTATGTTCCGCTTGCTTTCCAAATGGAGTTGTATCAGCTTGCTATAGTAAAAAGAAATAAAATTTGTCTTATCATAATTTTTATGGAAAAAATAAGTTCTTTTTCCCTATGAAAAAAATAGGAACATATTTACGATTTAAATTGAATCTATTTTCATCAATATAATATCTTGAAATTAATGTATATCTCATAACTTAATATTAAAAATTGGGGACAAAAAATTAAAAGGGACTAGATCATGTTTTGGAAACTGTCTCCAAAAATCATAAACAAATAGTCACCTAAAATTTTACCTAAAACTTTAAGTACATTTCTAAATGTGCACCTATTATGATACTACCTTATATGCAATAGCAGCGTTGTTAACCAGCACATCTAAGCCATCGTAAGTTTCTTTAATGTGTTCAGCAAACGCGTGGATGCTTGCCAAGTTATCAATATCGAGTTGATGAAATTTAGGATCGTATCCCTCTTTTTTCAGGTTAGCAACAGCTCGGGTTCCCAGGTCTGCATTTCTTGCTATAAAATTTAAAGACCATCAGTATCAAACTATCAACTTATAGACTACCGATATATATATGCAGGGGTTAAAACAAAAGTTATGAAACGTGCAAAGCTATATTTTACCCGTAAGATAAACAACGCCATCAAATTTTCTGCACAGATCTTTCACGATGGCATATCCAATTCCCTTGTTGCCGCCGGTAACCTGTACACAGGGTTTACTTAAATCAATGAATTATGCTTATGAATTAAACCGATCACCTCCTGTCATTTTTTGAGGGCCAAAACAGCCTAGTATACAATAACACACACATTGTTTCCAAAATAATTTTAAGTTTATTCGGAATAGTTTGGTTTTAACATTAAGGTTTTGTCATTTTCAGTTAAAAAATATAATACAAATTTGCAGCAGGTGATTGCAAGATTTCATGACCTAGTTCAGTAATTAAAATGTCACATACCTAGTATCATTTTAGTTATTAGAATGTCACATGCCTATTATTTTTAGTAATTGGAATGTCACATACTTATATTTCAGTTATTAGAATGTCACATAGCTATTATTTCAGTTATTATAATGTCACATAGCTATTATTTTAGTTGTTAGCAAGTCATGTAGTTGCTATGGTAGTTATTAGTTATTTTGTTATTAGTGTCATATATCTATGAGTGACACCATTAAACTTCCGTGTCGTTTATTTTCATAATTTTGTCGTTCGTTATGTATATAAATAATTGTACGGACAATTCCAATTTTTGCCATAATAACAATATATTCAATTTTTAAAAAGTTAATCACTTGCGATTCATAATTAAACCAGACTACCAAAACAGTTCACGTTCATTACAACATTTTCAAATATTTAATATATTTAAAATAATATAAAAAATATATTACCACAGCTACACGTTGCATGTTTAATGGAATACTGATAAACTGTTAAGTTGAAAGATAAGGTTAATTTAACTTTGAAGACAACTTAATCAGTTAATCTGAAATTTCGAAGCTCAACTTCCATGTTTCATGATGACGATGGGAAGCGCTTATCATGGACTCGTGACGTCACTCACGAGTGAAATAATGACTAGCTGTGAATGACGTCACAATATTATTATTTTTATATGAAAATTCTTTTATTGCGCAGTTAAGCAGACGATTTTTACATTAAAAATCATAAATATCTTTTTTTTTAATACTTGGATATTAACTATCATATAAATTTTAATTTTAATTTAATTTTCAAAAAAATATCGATCTTTAATCTCTTCAACCCGGCAAATTTGAATTGAAGGTTTTTATAAGTACATGTATTACATAAAAATTATTATATAATTTTTTCAGACTTTTTTTTTTCAATTATCATAGAAATATTTTACATTTCCACGTGTCGTTTTTTGTTCTTATGTAAACTACAAAACTTTCACAGTAGTAAAATCTATAAAAGTTTTCGGATGAGTCTGAGACGCAACTTTTTATTAGTAAACAACATGAACATGGTATACCGTATACAGGAATTGACAAATGAATTACTTATTATTTATTTTAAAATTTAACTACCGTTGAACAAAAAATAAATTGTGTGCTATATGAAACTACAAATTTAAAACTATTTTGATAACAAATAATACTGTTGATAACAAAGACAAAAATCTTGTGTTATAAAAATACTTGTCTGTGATGGTCCATACAAAATACAAGCAAGAAAAAACCTACTCATCAAAATCATTACATTTTTAAAATACGTATATTTAGGTGTAAGTTATTTTCAAAAGAATAATATAAACATTTATAAAAATAAAACATATTTAACGAAATGTTTTTACCACTGTTATACATTGCCAAAATATAGTTTATGAGGACGGTCAATACATATATTGATTATTTGTATTGTTGATATATAATTTGTTCATATTTTTTGTTTTGATACATTGATGAAATAATCACAGAAAATGTTACAACCATTTCAATATGGTCCCCACTTAACAATTTTCTTATCAGTCCAAACCATGTTACCTTTTGGAGAAGTACAATTAACTGGCAATAAAGCCAGATAAACAGGTGCTGCTGCACCTAAAAATATAGTCAAGCATGTATTTAATATATATATATATATTGTAACATGATATCATATACACTGAATATACATATTATACTGTATATTCATATATTTATAATTTTACCTTCTTCGGGTGAAAGGAGGTTAGGTTGATGGCTTGTCATATCAGTGTCGACGATACCTGGATGTACCTAGGCATAGCGAATAATGTAACCAAAAATATAAGTATTATATATAAATGAAAAGCCTGCTTATTGAACATATTGTATAATTTCACTCTAAAATTTATAATATGTAAATAAATAAAAATTTGAATTATTTCAAACTTACAGCATTAACTATAAGATCCTCTCTTGGATCTTTATCGAACGCTCTTTGATGAATGATGGTCATAGCAGTCACGGAAACTTTCGATACCGAATACGTAGAATTCTGCCAACCTTTCTCTAAATGTTTTCCTGCTTTTACATCACTATAATGATATAAAAAAATCAGATACAGTATATCATACAACATAATCATTTAATAAAGATAAAATATTTACTTGACATAATCTTTCATCAATTTTGACAATTCACTTATGGTCAGGGTTGGAGATGTTAACTTCTCACGAACATTAGCTCCTGGAACTTTTTCAAGCATTCCTTCTGAACTCGAGATGTTGACAACTCTACAAAAACAATTATATTTTATTATTAAAAATATAGTTATTTGATACCATAAACGTGTACATAGTTTTGAATATCATTCATACCGTCCATGTGGTCGTAGAAGAGGAAACATCTCATTGCACAAACAGAGCGTCCCGAAGTAGTTCACTCTGATGGTAACTTCAGCCTGTTCCGATACTGGAGAAGGATCGCTTACCTGATTAAAATATATGTATATAATAAAAATTTGTTAAATAATTTATTACTGAAAATTAAAGATAGTTAACTTTTTATAGTTAACTTTTTAAAAAAAAAAAGTACTGTACCTTGTAAGCCATTCCGGCATTATTAACCAACACGTCAAATCCACCGTGGGTAGTTTTAATATAATTAGCAAAAGCTTTGATACTATCTACATTATCGATATCCAGTTGATGATATTTAGGATCGAATCCAAGTTTTTTCAGCTTTTCTATTGCTTCGTTACCAAGTGTAGGATTTCTCGCTTTGAATTAAATAACACACACACACACACAGTAGGTGAAATAAAATTGGTTATTCATGTCAATAACGCTTTTTTAAAAGAACTTTAAACAATATTGCATACTATAAATACTGTACTGTTAAAAATGAAAAAAAAAATAATCAAAATTATAAATACTTGTGTATTAACCCACGGTCACCGGTATGAGGGCGCCACATGTCTATAAGTTTAAGGGTAGTTAAAACCAACAAAAATGTATTAATGTATTAACAAACAGGATTTTTTTTAATTAACCTAAACTGATATAGTGATATGTATACCCATAGACATCAGTTTAGGTCAGTTAAAGAAGATTACAACACCATGCCACTCCCATGGCAGTCAGTGCTTGTGGGTTAATACACAAGTATACAATTATATTATTAATTTCC
>JAQIWH010008552.1:0-10142 GCA_034695005.1 Cryptops parisi | reverse complement strand
ATGATAAACATGGAACAGGGTTTTATGATGCAGGAGGAAACGGGAGTGCCCCGAGAAAACCTGCCCCCGCGGTGTCAAACCCTGAACTGAACCTACACGGCACGAGTGGGAGGTGAACTCACCAACTGGAGTATCGGAGGTGGATGCCTTAACCACTAGGCCACCGCGGCAAACTGTTATAATGAACTATGTTGTTTTATATACAGTTAACAAAATGGATATAAACATTGGTCTCCAAATCAAAAAGTATTTGATATTAAAACAAAATTGATTTTGACGAATTCTGAGAAATATCCCGACTTTTTTGTTGAGCATTGCGTGATTATGTAGCTACACTACATATAGAAATTCTAATCTGCGCTATTGCAATTACAAGTTTCATATTGACACTATGCAAATCAACAATTGATATTTGCCAACAAAACGAAAAGGAACTTCGCTTCAGGAAATTTGAATGCATTCATTTAGTGCTTATATTACCATAGATCAGTTGGTCAAGGTTTCTAATTCTGAAAATAATTGCACGATTAATTAGGTGAAAATCCTGATTTCTGGTATGCCAGGATGAGAAAAGAATTAGTAAAATGCAATTGAAATATTTCCATATATTTTTGTGTGTATATTGTTTGCATGTTTCATATTACTGAGTGTGGATGTACAACAATACTCTATGAATTCGCATATATTGTATTACATTTAAAAGATTTTTGCCACGCTTTGCACTTAAAATAATTAAAATATTATACAAATTAAGCACTGATTTACTGTATACTGATTCCTAAGTAACGATAAACTCAATATCCGTTTATATTTTTCACCTTTTTTTTTACATACATAAGGTAAGGGGATAATAGGTCAATCGGATAGTTGTCAGTGGTGTATTCAAAACCACATTCTCCGTAATTTTCTTTGGTTTAGGAAATAAATTATCCATATAATAAATACATTCATATAAGAAACAGCTCCTATTTACGCAATCATTTTTATTCAGGGATAAGATATGACATTAATAAATTACATACATCAAACGCACGATTACATTAAACGAAAGATTACCAAACCAAAACCAAAGATTACACCGAAGCGACATGCATATCAACATCTCGTATAATTGGTATTAACATAACTTAACTACAGAAGTTTATCAAAAACCACTACCTCGTATAAGCAAACAGTTGTGTGGTATGGGTATTAAACAGATAAACGTTTAAAAAGTTTTTAATGATGGGTGATTATTATATTTTTGTCCTACAGGAGAATTGGCATCGGATAGTTGTCAGTTGTGTATCCAAAGCAACATTCACTTTCTTTTCACTTTGATAATAATATATTTCCACAGCAAACTTGATCATTCATATTATGAATGGTGTTCCCACAACATTGTTCTCCATTGGAATTATTTTTCAGTTTTAACCCACAATAATTCATAACTCTGGTTTCTTAGCATAAGTTTTAAACTTGGATATTCCAGAATCATATTCATTACAACATATTTGCTTTTTGTAACTGTAAACTTCAGTACCACAACATTGATAAAAGTTATTAAATTTATTAAAGTTATTAACGTTTTTAAAATTATTTTTCTGTTAATTGCAGAATCCTGAAAATGAGTTTTTGTTAATCTGGCAGCGAAAAACACAATAAATAATTATATGCTATATAAACAAAAAATATAAATAAATATTTGATCAGTTAATGCAATATCCATTGTATAACCATCAAAGGCCTCATATACCATCCTCCTAGCGAGAGTCTCGGAAACGTTTGTGTACAGTATATGCACAAATTTCTTTTGAATATATACGATAGTAAATATGTGGTAATAAAACGTAAACAGGTGGCGAGTAACACACATGCCGTGAATTTGACGTTATGGGACAGTTTCCCAATTTTTCATAGTAGTTTGCAAAAGAAATAAAATATTGCGCATCAAGCAAAAGAGATTACCATATTAATTATATATTAATTTGGTTAATCGTTTCATTTTTTAGCTACCTGACTTTTTATACGAACTTCTTAATTAAATATCTGATTGTTGATGCAGATGAACCTTTGACACAAAACTATGATACGTACAGATTATTTTTATCATTAGTTCGATGTGTGATATAACCAATCTAGCATGAAACTTAGTTAATAAGAAACTAAGCTTCATGCTAGGGCAGCATTGTTATTTTACCAATGCCGTGAACCTGCAATGTGTCAAAATATTATACAAACAAGATGATTTTACATGTTCAATAAATTTTTATTGTTGATATTTTTTTTGTAATTTGGTATGATTTATAACGTTTAACTGAATCCAGTAATAGTTCGAGAATAGTAATAGTACAAGAATAATGCATTATACGGTATATCCAATATTTTACAAATATAACACAAACAACTTATTCTTGTTCTGTGATTTTTATTTATATACAACAATAAATTAAAAGTTGAATAATACATGAACAATTTGTAAGATTTTTTTGTGGTTGAGTAAGCCTATAATTACACCGTTACTACTTGATCAAAACATGCATATGATTTTTATATCAGAAAGTAGTTCATAGTGAACGACAAAGTCATTGTTGTACAGGTATATTGTTTATAAATGTATTTTTTAAAACGACGTAATTTATTTTTTGTACAAGATAACAGGAGGATAAATCTGATTGTTGTCAGTTGTGTACCCAAAACAACATTCACTGGATCCATCTTTTCCTTTCGGGAATACACTACTTCCACAACAAACTTGCTTATTTATATTGTAAACAGTATTTCCACAACATTGTTCTCCATTGTTATAATTTACCAGTTTTAATCCACAACAACTCATTCCTGGTTGCTGATCAAAAGTTTTCGAAGTTGATATTCCAGAAATATAGTCATATTCAGTACAACATATTTGTTTTTGATAATTGTAAACATCAGTGCCACAACATTGATACAATCCATTACTGTTAGGGCCGTCAAGCTTTTGAAATACTTGTGTACCATTTGTTCCGTAACAACAAATGCCTGATTCTGGATATATTTTACCATTACAACATGTTTCTTTAGCGGTGTTATAAACTTTCTGATTTCCATCATTATCGTAGCAACAAGATTGGGTTCGGTAATCAATCTTTTCGATTCCGCAACATGAATACTGGTATTGTTGGTCTATTTCGACGACTTTTGAAGCATTTCCTGCCATACAGCAGAGTTGCTTTGAAGAATCATACAAATCCTCTCCACAACAATACCCATTTGTACTATTTTTGCTTTGAACAGTATTTCCACAGCACTGTTGAGTGTCTGGGTCGTATGGTTTTTGAGACGTGCCACAAACTGGTTTTCCATTAGAATCGGCAATTGGAATTAAAACACCAGTATATGGGGGCCCATTATTATAGCTGCAAGTTTTTTCTTTTACATTAAACACTACATTATCGCAACAACCTTCAGTGTTCATATTGTAAGTAGTTGTATTGCAGCACGCTTGAACGGATGAGTCGATGGGCTTACCGTTACAACAAATTGCAGAAACGTAACCATACTGGTTGCTACTTTTGCTACCACCTTCTGAAGGTACAACCATCAATTCCGAATATCCGTTATTGTAACAACATGTCTGCTTTCGAGTATCATAAGTGGTATCATTACAACATTGAGTGTAACTGACAGCATCTTCTGAACTTAAATCGCTGAGTTGGTTATTACAGCAAAATTGTTTATCTGTGTCAAAAGAAACATTTCCACAGCAAGAATAACCTAATTGTAATGGAACTACTACACCATCACAACACAACTGTCTAGTTGTATCATACTGATTACCACCGCAGCATTTGTATTTATAGCTTTTGTAAGGGAGAATTTGACCCATACAGCATTTTTGAGTGACGGAGTTGAAAGTTCCTGTTGCATTATTGTAATCTAAAATAAGAGTGTTAAAATAAAATGACATTGAGTTTGGAAAAATTGTTGAAATAACGAATATAATAAGTGAGCATAAAGATTAATAGTGTGGTGTTACCATTTAAAAAAAACGCCGAAAAACACATTAATACATGATGTGCATATTTTATAACGATTAACACTATTGATTTTTGTAGTTAGGTTAAAATTCACATACATTTGTCATCGTTAAAATAAAATATTCATTCTGACTTTAAATATTTAACATTAGTATTTTAAACTCGTTTTCATTAAACATAAAAATGTTCAAAAATTTTACCGTTTATAGGAAGAATAGGTCGTGCGATTCTTTTGTCTTCTTGTTCAGCTTCCGCCCTAGCAAATACGAACAGCATAAACAGTAAAAGTTGCAGCATTTTTCCTAAAGACCTTTAAAAACTTTTTCTACTATTTGTGGCAGAATCCTGTAAATGATTTTTGATAATCTGTATACCAAAGACACAGCACTGTAAATGGCCATATGATAAATTAACAAATATATATATCTTTGAACAATGACTGTAAACTATAAAATTTATCGTGTAACTGTAAACCATCAAAGAAATAAAAACCAACCTCAAAGCAAAAGTCCCGGAAGATATGTGATAAACGCTCAATAGTTTTGGAATATATACGACGGTTAACGTATGGTAATAAAACATATACACAGATGGTAATTGACACCTATATGCCATGACATAGACGTCATGCGACAGTTTCTCAATTTTCCATAGTGATTTGCAAAATTGTGGCATCAAGGAAGTGATTCCAGTATCCAAAATCCTGGAAATGAAAATGTTGAAATGAGGCAAAGTCACATAATTACTTTTATATTCAGTTGTTCAGTCATGATGCAGTCTGAATAATTTACTTTTTTATGGTACTTATTATGACAGAGCATGTGTGAACATTGCTAGATCATTAAGTGCTGTGCAAAATGAGTTTATTGTAATCATGTGGTTTTTTTATGGAATTGAGTTTATACTTTTCTCATAATTTAGATTTCAGTAGTTTTGTTAGGTCTATTATTAACAAAATGAATAGCTTGTTTGGCCATATTTTTAAATATCAGGAATAATAATTAAACCCAAATTGGACGAGTTAACATAAATTATAAGAGGATTAATCGTATCTTGTTAAATTTGAGTTATTTTTACAGCAAAGTGAGCGTTTCATTTGTGAGATATCTAATATTTTATACGATTTTTTCAATATTAATATTTGATTTGGGTATTAATACTAATAAACTTTCGGCACAAAAAGATGATAGATACAGATTACACTATGCAACACGATTTATGCTCCCGGGTAATGAGTTTTATTTCCTGATTCGTTATGTCTAAAAACTTTCGAAAATGACTATTATTCCATTCAAACTTTGATTTTCTGACTAGGATATTGGATATATTGTTTAATTTCAATAAATAAAGCTCAAATTTGCAAAATCAAATTTGCGTCTTATTGTTCAAATAAAATCAAGAAAAAAATATGAATCAAAATGAAAATGTACTTATGATGTAGTGAAGTAATGCAAAAAGTAGCCAAACAATTTAAAAGTGAGTTGTTTTACGACATTTACGCTTAAAAGAAAACCACTGTCACTAAAAGCCTTGTTCCTTAATTTATTTGAAATTCATGTTTCTCTGCAATGTCGTTCACGTCTCTGCAATACTGGTCTTATTTTGACAATTGCTTTTGAAGTTATATACTTGAAGAAAACTGAAACATTAAAATAAAAAATATCCGAACGTTGATGTGTGTTGGTATGTCATTGTTAACTAAACTCTCAACAGATCCGCGCGGTTTTCAGTCTTGTGATTGCTCAGCAAGCTTCGAACAACTGAGACAATGCTTTTCCGAGCTGTTTTCTTTTTCTTAGTGAGCTTCTTAAAAAATTCTTTGGAGTCCATAATCTGCTTTCTCTGTGGTCCGATAAAAACGCAGTCTTTGATTTTAAAGTCTAAGGTATTTGAAAACTGTTGACTTCGTATCTAAACCATTGACATTGTTTCATATAGACTAACTTAATGTGTAATGGTGACATATCCTCCTTTTGATCTACCAGTGACTTCCACTTGACGTTCGTGGTCACAAAGATTTCGGTATGGTTCTGACCAGTATATCGCATGTTGAAGTGCACATGGTGTAGTTTCGTTATTTTTTTCGTTTATACATATACTAGCTATACCCGCGGCTCCGCCCGCGTTTGAGTGTGGTAGTAGGTACATCACGGAATGTTACCTGTTACAAAGGATCAATTTCCGCAAATTGTAGAAATATGAGGATATCAACATGCCATGGAAGGAAACCACGTGAACTCAAAGAGTTTTAAAGGGATTTTGAATATGAAACAAGGAACGAAAAAAAATCCTTGTTTCAGCCTGGGATAGAACCAGGGACCTCTCAAACTCGAGACAAGTATGAGAAGTCCTTGGTTCGAGGTAATGAGGCAATGTATCTTCAAAATTTTGAATTTAATTTTAGTGGAAGTTCAGTTTTTGAACATTTTGGCGTTATATTCAATCCTTCAATGAAAAAAGAACAAGTTCATTAAAATGCTTTTTAAGGATATTTTTATACATTGGCGTATAGTGTCGACCATATTAATTTTTAATTAACAGCATATAGTCAATGACACTCGTGAGACAAATCCACGAACATATCATTCATCATAATCCATTCAGCCATTTAATTTGTAATAGAGTCTAAAGAATGATGTATGTAGCGTCCACCATATTGGTGTTTCATTGACGCCATATAGTCAGTGTCACTCTAGACTAAGACAAATTCATAGACCGGTCAGCCAGATTCTTCAATGGCAAATAATACATGTATTCACAGATTAATGTACAAATTTACCGTTGTTTTTTTAGTGTTTACTTCTAGACTTTAACGCGTTTACTTCTACAGTAATGATGACAAAGCAAAGTAAGACGAAAAGACGTCTAACACACGTATAAAACTCTTTTTATTTTATGCATTGATTTTATACATGAAATAGCTGAATTTCCAGGTTTAAACGATGAACTCAGATTTCAGACTTTCACACCCGTGCAAAGAACAGGAGACACCTGTTCAGGATCTCAATTCACCCCCAAAATTATTTCATTGTCGTTTTTACGCACACAAACCACATTGTAACTACAGTGTAGAATGTGGAAACTACAGTGTAGAATGCTACACTGTAGTTTCCCAGCCTTGTAAGCACAAGGGTACCCGTGCGAAGCACGGAGTTTATTGCTAGTTAATATTTATTATAAACCATAAGAGGAGAATTAATAAAGGCATTCCGGATTACACAGCTTTCACTAGAAATAAAACATGTAGTAAATTGACCATTCCTTGCTGTCACTTGGCGATGAGAGCAGTGTGATTAATGTGAGATCTTGTACTTTGCCTGAGTGATTTTTCTGTACACTCAGGGTGGCCTAGTGGTTAGGGTATCCACCTCCGGTACTCTAGTTGGTGAGTTCGCCTCCCACTCGTGCCGTGTGGGTTCAGTTTAGGGTCTGACACCGCGGGGGCAGGTTTTCTCGGGGCACTCCCGTTTCCTCCTGCTTCATAAAACCCTGTTCCGTGTTTATCATCGTCATTTCTGCATTTCTGATTTAAATAAAGTCTGAGGGCCAAATGACATAGCTGTAAAAAAGCCAGTCGGTGCCCTCGTTAAACCCCAAGTACCTACCTTCGGGTTACGTTAATTTTAAAATTTTTATAACGTCATGTAAAATAGACTTGATAGATTTCGGTACAAGCAAAACGTTAACTAAAACCAAAATAAATGGGTTTTTTCATGATATATTTTAATAACTGTATTTTGTGGTAGGTATTGATTACAATTTATTTTTAAGTCTGTGGAGTTGAAGTGACTTTTGCACATCGACGTTGAATTGGTTTTCATTATTTAATCATTATTTCCATTTGTCGCGATCGTCGTCGAGCTCTCATCATTTTTCCATCACTTCTAACACGTTGTTCTTCTTGTTTTGTCGTTGCTAGGACTCTTTCAACGAGTCATCTTGCAGAGCGGCTCTGCTCTCGCCCACTGGGCCCTGGTCCGAGAACCACTGAAGTACGCTCGGCAGCTGGCCGCCGCTCTGGAGTGTCCTCCAAAGACCTCCAACGAGCGCAACGACATCGTCGAGTGTCTGCGCGACATGCCTTTCGAGATCATTCTCGAAGTGGGCGTCCGCGCGCCCGAGCACCTCACCGCCTTCGGTCCCACCATCGACGGCACGGTGATCCCCAGCGACCCGGAAAAACTGATGCAGGCGGCCGCATCGGCCGCGGCCTCTTCGGCGTCGTCGTCATCGTCGATGTCGTCGTCATCGTCGGATTCGTTCGGCGGCGGCCATCATGGCAACGGCTCCCCACATCCTCATCCTTTTGACCTCCTGTTCGGGGTCACTTCAACCGAGGGGAGCTTCCCCTTCACGCAGGACGAGTTCCTGAGGGGCTTTGAGGCGGACAAGCGCGAGCGGCTGACGAGGACGTTCGTGCGCAATCTCTACACGTACCACACGAACGAGATCTTGGCCGTTCTCAGCAACGAGTACACGGACTGGACCAAGCCCGCCCAGCACCCCATCAACACGCGCGACTCGACGATGGAGATGCTGGGCGACGCCCAGTACGTGGCGCCGCTCGTGCACGCCGCCACGTTGCACTCGATGGCCGGCGCCAACGCTTATTTCTACGTGTTCGACTATCAGCCCAAGGACAACGACTACCCCCAGAGGCTGGGCTGCTTCCACGGCGAGGAACTGCCCTTCATTTTCGGGGGACCCCTGGTCGAGGGGCTCGCCTTCTTCAACAAGAACTATTCGCGCACCGAACGAGCCATGGCCGAAGCCATCATTCGACTTTGGACCAACTTCGCCAAAACGGGGTAAGTGCCAAAAATCAATTTATAGTCTGCTTTTATTTATTTTCCGGAAGTTGATGTTTAACTGTTTACTCATTTACGCGTTGAAAATGATTAGTGATTTGAAAATAATTTTTATTTTTGTAATGATTAGACTCGATTAAATTAACGTGTTTTTAAGTACCGGTGTACTATTTTGGTTTCGACCAGTTTTGACAACCAAATGATGGGTCCCGGGCAATATGCCACACTTTTTTTCAAAAATGACATTTTTACATCAGTGTTCCTAGCTTCCCCTGTTTTTAGCTCGTTACTTTATCCCTTCCTGGATTTTCTAGAAAATGGCAGCATAATATAGAAAATCATCTTGTTCCTCAGTATGGTACTCTATGAAGTTTTCACTAGAAAAACGACTCCTGAAAAAAAAATTTTAAATGTGGCTTATCAATATTGTCCGAATCCCTTAAAAAATGAAGACTCAATAAAGTTTTCATGTAACAACTAACCAGCATATGAAGTTTTGTAAGATGTATTTCTTCAATCCATACATGATACTAGAGTACCGATATATTAAATTGGATTTCTAGTTGACTAAGGATGTCCTTGAGTTCTAACAAAATAGAAACTAGTTAAATTTAACAATGAACACACAACTTTATTCTTAGAAACGAACTATAGATACTTGTTAACTGTTCAAATTGTTCTTACCAACATGACTATTGAGTTCATCAATTCACACTTTTAAAGGGTAGTTACAAAATAACTATACTGGGGAATATAATATTGAACACTGCTTCGTTATACTAGAACGAAGTGAACCCCGTGGTTGTTACGATAACTACGTGAATTCTTAGAAGTAAAGCTCGTGTTGATCATCAATTCATTTAAACTGAAAAACTGTTACAATGAATTAATTTATTCTGCGATCATTATTTTGATACTATATATTATTTTTTAAACACTCTGCACACTTTTATGTCAAAATTTAAGTTTATATATTATTGATTTTTTACATACTTTTAACAATTAAAACAAAATAATCTACTGACAGTTTTATGAAAAATCTTAAAAATCCTTAAAACTATCTAACGATTATTATTATTATTATTATTATTATTATTATTATTATTATTATTATCTGATCCAAAGGGATCACAGAATACAAATTGGAGTATGTATATACAATGAAATGAATGAGAAAAGGAAACAATAAAAAAAGCAATACAAATGAATAAATAAAAAATTGAATGAATAAATTTGAACGAATGATAAAATCTACTACAAATATGAAATAATAGAGCTAATCAGTCAAACTGTACTAAAAAAAAGAGAAAGAAACAGTTAATGACTACAGTGCCGA
>JAQIWH010008551.1:0-10142 GCA_034695005.1 Cryptops parisi | reverse complement strand
AGTCCATTTTAATAGGGTGTAGAAACCATTCAAATGGATATTTTAAAATGTAATTTCAGCTAAATAAGTTATAATTGAATTAACAATAACAGCAGCGATCCCTCAGAAAAAACTTTGCATCTCCCAAGCGGCCCGCGGGCCGCAGTTTGGACACCCACGGTCTAGGCTATACATGATGGCTTCTCTTGTTTGGCAACGTTAACTTAAATTCTCACTTAATTCTAATGGAAATAAGATTGAATACACTCGTACTACAGGGATAAAAAAACACCCAAACAAAATAAAAAATTAATAAATTGAAAAAAAAAAGAATAAATTAAACTGAACATTTTAAAATACCAAAGGTTTCGCCAAAATAAAATACAAAATCAAAACTTATCAATGTAAATAAATTATTGTTTATTGTTTATTGTTTGAAAACAGGGCTAAGTTTACACTACAGTATACATGAAATACAAAAAACTATGGATACTACCTTACAACAAACTATAAAACAACAAGAATTGTTTTTTGTTTTTGTTTTTTATAAAACAGTCCAACTAAGAAAATGTGTTAATAATTATAATTTATATGTTTATTTATTATTTTAGTGATGGTTTTTTTATAGTGTAAAGTATTGCTAGGTGATAGTCTTCTTATACGAATTGGTAAGTCAATCCATGCCGTAAAGGAGTTAACAGGATATCAGTTATTATTAAATTTACAGGAATTATCATTTATAACGAATTTGAAACTGTTTAGTGATCTTGAATATGTTGGATTATTATAATAACCCATTATATTTATGTTTGTTTCTTTTTTCATTCGCGCTTCAATCGAAAACATCTAAACCGATTTTATCAAAATTTAGTACCTTAATAGGAGTTGCTTCAGAAATATGTTAGGCTAGTGTTTGTGTTACAGATTATTAACATGTCAACAACGATGTGCTTTGTACACCTTTCCCTTATATTTGCAAATATATTCGTGAGTTAAACAGTTCGTATGTTTAAACTAGAGTTGTAGAAAAAGGTGCTTTATTGTTCACTTTCGTTTCTTTATGGTCAAGTCCATTAGTGGAATTATGAAAAACACCGTCGAGTACATTTAATTAGGAAACACATCCATAACTAAATGAGAAACTTGCAAGTATCAAAAACCTATGAGTCGCGAATGTAAGACATTTAACAATTGTCTTACCGTTAATAAGGAAAGTCGAAATGAACACGAGAATCTCAAGAGTACGCTAGCGAAACACTAGTTTTATATAAAAGAAATTAATCCATTTGCAGAAATTAATGATTAACGATACAAAAAAAGCTAAACTGCACGACCAAATCGTTACAATTATACTAACCGCACGTATACTAACTCACTCATCGGGGGCGGTGTTTGTATTTAATTGTCACTATTTCACTTGGTTTGCTATACAACATGTTTAATCACTTACTATCGGTTTTTTTAACATGGCAACATAAAAATTGTCTACATTTAATCAACTCATTGTCAATACTCCATCACAAAATAAAGGTTACGTAACCGTGAAGTCCCCAGAAAACGTCTGGAAAGCGTTGACAAAACAGCGAAAGTAATGATGTCTCTGAATTCAAGATCAGGCAGTACATCTCCTCTTGATATTGTAGTACCTATTAGCAGCAGTCTGAGTAACAGTAACCATGGTATACCCAATCAAGTTAAACTGGTTCTGAATATTGGAAAAATAGTCGGATTAGTCTATCTATTCATCGATACCCATACAAATGGCTTGTGGTGGTATTGCATTAATTTCATTCACAAAGTTTTCTTCTATTTGGCAATGTTTACCTGCGGCACTATTGTATTTTTCAATTGGGACTTGTATGTTCTAGTTTTCATTAACGTTAGTGATCCAATTGCAGTAAAATTTGCACTGACAGCCAACGTGTCGTACTTTTTTATACAAACGATAACTGTGAGTTGTTTCCTGTTCCAAAAACGTAACATGCAATCTTTTGCACAAAACTGGTGGCAGCTTTCCTATTTGCTGAACGCTAAGAAGAAGAAGAACAAACTATTTTTCGCCGTCGTAATTGTGATACTTTGTACTTGGTTTATTTCACCACTAATTCATTCTGTCAAGATCATTGCAGATATGTTTAACGAAAAAACACACGATCTAACTAATATACTTGTAGTTTTCGTATCGTATCTAGTCATTATGTACTATTTTTTTATAACGGTTAGCTGGCCTTGCTTGTTGCACTACGCTTCTTGTCAATCAATCTCAAACGCTTTCGATACATTGACTGAAAATTTGTTACGACCCAGTAACATATGTAAAATAGAAGCCTTGTTAAAACACCGAAGACATCTTCAGCATCAAGTGGAATTACTTGACCGTTTTAATGGATTCTTTATACTTAAGTTCATTAGTTTTGATTCCATATTGCTTTTGTGTTTCTTTGCCTACAATATTGTATTCACCATATCACCAACATCTATTTCGTTTGGCTTATTTTTCATATCTGTAATTCTGGCTTTCGCTGCTCAACTGTTTTTGATGTGTAACGAAGCCAGTCACGTACACTATCAAGTAAGTTCAAAATTGCTTTACGTATATTTATTGAAACTACTAGAGGGGTGACCAAACTTGCCTAATGTAAGAGCCACTTTGAAAAACTTTAGATTATCGATAGTCGTAATACATGAACAAAATTTACACACTTGTTTTTATTGTAACGTACGAATAATTTTATTGGCACGAAATTTCTTTAATCCATCTGCTTTCCAGTTTTTAAAAATATTTTTCTTATTTTCCTTTAATATTAACTTTGATGAGAGTTAACCGAGTCGTATATTAAAGAACAAAGAGCCACATTTTGTTCGCGAGTCGCGGTTTGGCCACCCCTAGTACACACAAAAAAAAATAGGTTAAGAGAGCTTTATTCCTGAATAACAAACTTAGGGGTTGTTGAATCTGGTTATTTATAACCACGGATATTGTAACCAATTGGCTATTTCATAATCAGTTGGTTCTAACACTTTATTTAATGTTGTTTTATCCATTGTTTAATGTTATCAGCACCAGTTATCAAAATGTTATCAAAAAGCACCAGTCCCAAAGTGATCATAATAACCAGGTTCTACTGTAAGTCTAATTTAGCAATCTACAGTAATTTTAAAATCACAGATCTTGTACACTGCAGGAACAAACAAAATTCAAATTCATCAAAACAATTTAAAAATAAACATTTTATCTCAAAAACCTAACAAACTTTAAAAACTTACATTTTGTTGTAAAACAAACTCATTTTGTAGATACACAAGTTATACACAAATCATATTTACATACAAATTTAAGTCACAAAAATAATCTCTTTTATCGTTTACATACAATTTGGTCTCACAAAAATCAAAATTATGCATCAAACGCATTACTGTTGCTTTCAATATTTTAATTTGTGTCCTCTTTGCTTACTCTAGATATGTATCATTCAGTAGCGAAAATCACAAATCTTAATAGTTAACAAACTCATTAAATTTCATGTTATTATTTATAATAATAAACAGCCAGATATTGGCTTATGTGTGTGTTTGTGTGCCTGTGTGTGTGTGGTGTACCACACCATCCATGGAGTTTATTTCTTGTAAAATAAAAGATTACAGGCTAGTGTCTATATTAGTAGACATCAATTTGTCATTATAATTTCCCTCCCCTTCCAAATTTTCGACTTTATTTGTTCACATGTACATTAACGTTGTCAGGAAAGAGAGAGAACGATCAATAAATTAATTTTGTAAGTAAAAACAAAATTGATAAATAGTGCACTTCAAGTTTGTTCTGATGATGTGTCATTTCATGATTAAAAGGCGAGTTGTAAAATTCGACTAGTTTTGTTGCTAGCTACGAACCAAACAATGTCCACAATAGCTCACAATAGAAGTACGTTATGCCTCAACAGCGATCTAAAATCTTCGATGAGAATAATAGGTCTACATCTAACCAAGTATGCCATATTCAGTCATCAGCTGAAAAAACGGCCATTCCAAAAGAATTGAAATTGGTCATTCTAATGGGAAAGGTTTTCAGTTTATTCACTTTGAGCATGAAACCCAATACGTCATGTCGAGCGATATGGAAATTCAACGATATTTTGTATCGTATCATTTTCTGTATTTTGTATTTGACATTTTCGAGCCTGTTATTCACCATCGATAGCTTCGAAAATGTCTTGGTCCCAGACCAAGACGTCATGGGTTTAACCATCGTCAAACCTGGATTTTTTTTGCTCTTGTTCGTCATTACAAGCACGATACTATATTTCTGGAAAGTTACCGATATAACTCACAAGTTTATTCACGGATGGTTCCAACTTCGATATATGACCAACAATAAAAATGACGCAGAAAAATTAAAACAGTTTATTAGTGTGTTAATATTTCTGAATTTGCTGGCTCCAGTTGCATTCGCAATTCCAACAGAAATTTCAGTTTTATCATGGAAACTTCTATTTTGTTTATTTCTCAGATTCACCGTTATTTTGGTGTCTAAAGTCATACTAGCAATTCCTAGCTATTTACATGTCGTTTTTTACCACCTGATAGCCAACGGGTTGGAATATCTTATCAATACCGTAAAAAGACAGCCATTGATCAACTTAGAACATCGACTGCGTGTGCTAATTTGCAATAGAATTAAGTTGGTAGAACAAGCAAAATTCATGGATAAAGTTTTTGGTTATTTTTTGCTAAAAGCAATAATAGAAAACTTAGCATTGCTGTGTTATTTATGCTATGAAATCTGGATCTTTGAAAACGCTGTAAAAATACCCAATTTCTACGTTGTTGTGCTAGTTTATTTCATAGCACAATACATTGAAATCTACTTGTTGTGCACTGAAGCAGATGAGGTTTCAACAAGAGTAAGTAGATGTGGAACACGAGTTTAAATTGTGTACAAATACTTGGGTATTACCAACATTGTTTTACAAAAAATCTTTTTCTTTTTTTTGTATATGTTATTCTCAAATAAGTAAAATTAGTAGTACCTGGATTATCCTAGTTTATATTACAATTTTTAAGTTACGTGTTGTAGGGAATCCAAGTTTACTGTGAAATAGTTTTGCTATATTGAATTTTATGTGATAAAGGTAACATTTCAATCGATGGTTTCATTTTATGAAATATTGAACTTTTAATTCCTGACAAATTCATGTCATTTTGATGTCAGCAGTTGTTTTAATGATAAGTTAATCTACGATTGATATCTAACTCCTGTGAAGTGAATGACTGAAATAGTTTTAATTCTGTGAATTTTCAATTATTATTGTGCCAATGTTGATTTAGCAAGTGAATGTTTGTAAGCGCTACACGATAATACCCTATAAGCTTACAAATTGTCATTTTAAAATTAATGCAACCTTCCAACCAACTACCGTTAAACAACTAAATCTTCTTGAAAGCAATTTATAATTGTCATGTATGCATACAGTATTTAGCAAAGGTAACTTTTCAAAACGTATACGTATAATGACATTTATATGGAATCTGTTGCCCTTATGTAGGCCTACTAAAGTTTTTAATTATTTGAAAAATACCAACCAGGAAGTGTTAGATTTATACAACTTACGTACATTGAATTTCAATAATATGCGACCATTGAAATCAAGCTTGTTATATATGAGAGTATTCTGACATAATGCAATTTGTACAGTGGTGCACATGTGACAAAATTTCCTCTTGCTGAGAATTTTGGTATACCAGTATGCAATTTTAGATTTGCCAAATTTTAGTATTATGTAATTTTTTATTTAAACACGATTTTTGTAGAACAGAACGTAACCGCATAATTAAAAAACTGAATAATTCGAACACAACTTCCTTTGTTTTATTATAGGCTTGATAATTAAAAAACAACAATTATTTTTTGCATTCAAATTTTTCTTGATACCATTAAATGTACCTTATACACAGTATTCAATGGTGAAATTTATGTTTCAGGAAAAGAAACTGCGGCATTATTTATGTAATCAATGCAGTAGTACTAGCAACTTCAATGAAAAAGTCCAGGTAAAACATATTCCAATAAATACAGGGTGTTCCATGAAACTGTAGTGATTAATTGATTATATATCTTAAATACAATTTATTTTTAACAAATTTTACTCCAAACGCTCCGGCAACTATTTTATAAAATCCAAATTTATTGCCTTTTACACCAGCATAGCTTTTATACAGGGTGAGAAATTTAACTGGGCTAACCCATTCATTTCCTCGCTTGTTTAAAGAAACTGTCATTTGAACAACTGGCAACGCTACGAAATTCAAAACAAATGGAACACCTTGGAATTAAAAGTCAACGTTACACATTTGAGTAATTTGTATGTATTTTCTTAATAGCTGATGAATCTAATTCAAGAAATGCAACATTTTCCTATTAAGTTCACGGCTAAAAAGTTTTTTGTCATCAATCGAGAATTGTTCACAACGGTAACGTTTTCATTCGTCTGCAGTATTTCAATTCTACTATACAAGATGCTTCTTGTCAAGTGTGACAGGAAAATATCTAGCCCAGTATTGCACATAAATCAATTATAGTCAGAATATGATCAGAACGTCCGAGGGCAATCCAATCGTGAAACTGAAGTGACCTTAAAATTAATTTTTCAAGACTATCGTATTGATTAATATCAGAAACAGTAAGTTATAGCTACCAAGTCATATTTACGAAGTTGTAGCCAATGGTCCATTTTGTCATAATCCAATGTTGTTTAATTTATTTTCCACAATCTATAAACTAAAATAAAAATTCAAACAATATAGTTCCCAGAAGCTGATTAGAGTGGTAGGTGAAAGCCCGTGTTTAACACGGGTGTGGAAATATAATGTCAAAACAAAATATTAAAAATAAGCTTTTTCTACTCTTTAAATCTAATAAAGAAATTATAAACAATTACAAAATATTACGAACAACCTAGCGAAATGGAATTAAATATAAAACGAAACAATTGGTTCTACACATAGAATCGAACGTATGAATCACAGCCCGTTGCTTCTAGCTTTCTAGTCAATCAAGCAACATTGCCAATCAATCTCCTCTTCTAAGTCGCTAAATGCACGATGAAAATAAAAATGCTTACACAAAAAAAAAACAATTGATGAATTTAGACTCATTTAGTATTTTGTAGACTTTTCCAGCCAAAAACTCCATACAAACAATTTCCGGAAAATTAAATAACCATTAAGTCATAGTTCGTGATTTTTGAAGCTTTAGTTTCTGCAAAACTCTGTTGCCAATAAGCTAATCTTAGGATCTTAAAAAGTAGATATCACCCATGTAGTGCAGTGTTGTGATACACCATCTTGCAAAACACGACACCTCGGCTGAAAACTTTTAAAGGATCTAACGTTTCTAATTTTATTTCGGTTGGCTTGCTGAAAACCACACGTTATTCCGACTAACTGGAACCACTGGCTACACGTTCCTAAACACGACTTGGAAGCTAAAACTCTTGGTTTTTAATGTAACAATACGATGTTAAAAATTAATTTCATGATCAATAAAAATAGCACCATTGCCACCGGATGGTCTGATCATACTGTAACTATAATAAGTGTATCTGCAATACTAGGCGTGGTAATACCCTGTCACACTTGAGATGAAACACCTTTACACCGTTACTAACAACAGAGAAAATTATATTCACTCACTCACACAGACAAAGTTGGAAATTATATAAAAGAATTCAGAAAATTCTCTACATTTACTGTATGACACAAGTTTGTTTCTTTACTAACTAAAAACTATAAGTTTAATTCAATTGGCATAAAATTTGGTATGCCAATGCCAACACATCTGTTTTCCAGTTTGGTTTATGTTATTGTCAATGTTACATTTTGCATTAGAAGATTGTCATATCCGGTCATTGTGCTCTACGCCTCATCCTTTAAAAATACCTAATCATATTAAGAAGTTAAGTGTCGCTAGAAAGTGATAAAAACAACTGTTCAATTTGATTTTGTTTGAATTATTCAAATAATACTTTTTTCTTTGATTTCAGATAATAAGTCTTATTATTTCGTATACAGTGGTGCTCATTCAATTTAGGGATACCGTTATGAATATCGACAGAACCGAATACAGTGTTAATAATACGACCGTTATGAATATCGTGAAAAGCCACTATAGTGTTAATTATACGCAAGGTTGACAAGGAAATGGATAATGTAACTTATAGTAAACTGTCGTAGGTAAATAGTAACATACCACGTTAAGTTGGTAACAACCTACATTCCACATGTATTCCTAATTTAGTTCAAACCCAGTATTTGTAATATATTTTAAGTCTTTGTATGCATTGAATTCTGAGATATACAGTGTACTAGCCTATCAAAGCAATAAACCATTTGTAAACTAAAATTGTTATCAACGTAACTCATTATATAGGTACAGGATGGCTCAAAAGTAAGTTCATACTGTTAAAGTTATTTTTAAAGATTAGTTTCATTGAAACGTTGTTTAATACTGTTTTGTATCATGTACAATAAAATAAACAATAAGTAGCTACTCCAAGGTTTCCAGTTTTTTCCCAATCATTGTTCAAACAGTGTTTTACCACAAATTAATTGAAGGGCGTGGTGTAAAAAATGATAAATAATATCTTAATCAAAATTAACTTAGAAAAAATTTCAAATGTGTTAGGTGCAATTCTTTCCTAACACATACGTTTGGGAAAACAACGATATGTGCAAAGATATTGGTGATGACCACCTTTCCAACCGATTATAACTATAGAGTATTATCAAAATATTCTCACTATTATATAAGAGCGGATGTAATGGTATATTGTGGTTTTTGTGTTGTTCATTAAGGCCGGAAAAAATGTAAGAATTAAAAAAGCTGATAGTTGGCAGGGTAGGAGATTGTACCCTGAAGACATGGGCGACCGAATATTGTCATCAGAAAAGTGTGACAATTACGTATATAAAAGAGAATTTACTGTAGTTAGTTGGTATTGTACATCAGTGCGGAAAACTAAGGGTAACGAAGCTGAAAGTTGGAAGGTGGAATATTGTACTAAGAAGAGGTTGACAAACTCTTTGGCGACCGAAAATTGTTATCAGGGGAGTGGGCAACAAGCAGAGGAACAGAAAGAATGGAATTAACAGTAGAATTGGAATTAACACGACATTCGCGCTGCCACTAGATATGTATTGTTGTGTTACGTGGTATACTTTTACTCTTCAAATACCACATTGTATTTTTTTAAATTCAAATGCAAACAATCCCATGTTATTAAAAAATGTATGCTATTCAACTAAAACAATGTACAACAAAGAACCAATAATTTCATTCCATTCCATTCCAAATTTTTGAACTGGCGTTTTTTTTAAAAAATAAATTCGGACATAAATTAGGAGACAGGTCATTTCAATGATCAATGAAACTATATGGATACTGATTATTATATTTCGAAGGAAAAATAGTAGTTGATATGGTTTTGTAAGTCTGTGTGTTGATCTGTTATGATTATGGTGAGTGAGATATGTCTCACATCATGTAGGGGGGATGTCACGTACGTTTCAAAGCATTTCTTATTTTCAGAAGTCGATGACATGCTATTATTTTTTTAAAGTAGCGTTTTCAAATTTCCATAATTTCCATTCGTTGAAGTTTCAGAATATTCAATTCGTTTTGATTACAACTACGTATTGAACTACACTAACACATATCACTAGCACACGTATTAAAGTTTATTTCACTCATTGGTTGAATTGTTGAATCATACATGAAATAGCTGAATTTCCAACTTTAAATGATGTTTTCCCCAGACTTCAGACTTTCACACCTGTGCCGAGAACGGGCAACATCTATTGAGGACCATCAATTTATGCAGAAAGAAAACTGTTTCTTTGTCGTTTTTCACTGACACAAACTCATTTTGCCATTCTACACCGTAGTTTCCCAGCCTTACCATGAGAAGTACAAGGGTACCCGTGCCAAGCAGGGGGCTTAATGCTAGTAAATAATAATGATAATTCATAATATCGAATGTATGTAATTAAACGACAACTTGTTCAACCAATAACAAAAGTTTCAATACATAATAATAACTAGGATCGGCACCATGCTACGCAAATGCCAAAAATCAGAGCGGAGCTGATTTCATTAGCACTGTTATAAG
>JAQIWH010008550.1:0-10142 GCA_034695005.1 Cryptops parisi | reverse complement strand
TACCGAGTGACATGGGCTACACGGCATCAATAAAAAAAGTAAACTGCGGATGCTATATGCCAGTATATAAAGATCGTACTTATTGTTGTA
Source organism: Cryptops parisi (assembly GCA_034695005.1). Classification (NCBI taxonomy): domain Eukaryota; kingdom Metazoa; phylum Arthropoda; class Chilopoda; order Scolopendromorpha; family Cryptopidae; genus Cryptops; species Cryptops parisi. Next base: position 10,052 of record JAQIWH010008550.1, on the reverse strand, counting down.
AGACTCAATGGATTTTAATGAATGAGGTGTGAATGGATTCGTCAGACTATGGATTAGTCTTTTTCGTCCAAGTTTTCAAAAATTGGGACGGATGATGTTTCGCAATTCGTGAAAAAACGTACGTAGTCTGTCCAAAAGTATTGCTCTTACAACGAGTTAATTTTTCGGATTTGGATATGGCCAATAGCCAATTAGCGCTGAGATGTATGAATGGGAAGCTTGCTCTACATGTTTTGGTTTTAAAATATCCATGGCTGCCAAGTTACGCTAAGGTTTAAATATGTCGATTGGTGAAATTTAAAGGCCATTTAAAATTATGAAGTGTAGTGGAATTGGTAGATTAACCTTTCATTACGACTCGACAATGAGAATTTTGAATGATGGTCTATCATTTGAGTTGTAATTGACCAGACAAAAATGTCAATTTGACTCCTTTGCCTTACAACATAACTATAACTACTTCATAAATAAGTTGTATTGGAAGATTTGCTGATGGTTCAGCGGTTAGGATTGCTGCCTTCTGAGCCGTTGACCTGGGTTCGATTCCTGGTAAGAACAATTTCTTTTTTTTCATTTTTTTTTTAAATATTCTTTTAATCTTTAAATGTGGAACACCAAAAGTTTTTTTTAAAACACGAACGGCAAATCAATGTTATTTTATTTTTCACGGAAAAAAAACGCACGAGTCTTTATTGTGCTTTAGTGTATCGAGTATCACTGCTTATATGTTGGGTTAATTAAAAACCATTATGGCAAACGCTATATGCCAGTTTATAAAAAGTATGCTTAAAAAGGATTTTTAATGTACTTGTTTAATGAATATAATCGTTCGAAAATTTGCGTCGTTTGGTGCAAGAAACAGGCCAATATGATGCTAGGATAACGAGATTTTATCATAGATGGCGCTGACCATCACTGTTGGGCGCATAAGCCAAATAGCTTCACAGATGTCCGGCAGCTCTTTATTATTTGTTGTGTACTAATTTCAGAACATACAACAAACAGTTTCCATTTAACACTTCTCTTTACTGTGAAAATAGATATACAGATCTTGATAGTTTTGTCCCTGAATATTAATTATGGAAAAATTCACGGCGCATAAAAATCAATAAATTTCATTTAGAAAATTACCCCTCCATTTTAAAGTGCGTGAAAATTCAGCTTTTATTTGATCTCCACGTTCATCAGATTTGAGAGCACCAGACGTTTATCTTCGGGGTTACTTAAAAAATCGGATATACAATACAGTCACTGTGTATACTCTACTGTACGTTTCGGGACAAAATTCTTTACGTTCTGAGATGAAATTGAAGCCCTAGATTCAGACACATCAAGAGTTGTAATAGAAAATACCTGTGTTTGCGAAGCGAAAAAAGGGGGATCCTTTACGTGATCTTTATTTTTTATACAATAGTTTATAATAAACCTCCATTTTCTGTACTTCATTATGTGAAAACAAACAAATAAAATAATTAATAAACAAAAAAGTTATTAAATATTTAAATGGTATCGCGACTTATGGACCACCTTATATTTTCTAGTCTAACACAATTCTAAAAGGGATTTTACACGTCAAAATTTTTTTAATCAACCTCCATTGATTCCTACTGTTTTTCTGACGTCAAACACATCCTGGCGCGTTTCAGTGCTTTAGTTGTGTTTCGTTGTTTGACCAAAAAAGCACGAAAACGCGCCCAGACGTGTTTCTGACGTCAGAAAAAAAACAGTTGAAGTCGATAGAATTTGATTGGAAAAGTTTGACGTGTAAATATGGACTCAATATCTGATCTAAAAAAAAATAAAAACTATGTAGAGACAATCGCGACAACTTAACACCGACCAGTTAAAACACGACTTTTCAACACTGCAACATTTCTTCCATCAAAAGCGTCTTATTAACTTTCCCTTAAGAAACACTCTTTAACCTTAATAGAAGCGTCCCTGGACGCGGTTTGAGAGAAAATTAATATTCGGAAGCGTTTCAAACCTAAACGAGCAGCGAAGCAGCTTTAGTTTTGTTACACGTGGGAAAGCAACCCGATTTCGCAAACACTGTATCGAAATACGTTGTTGTTTTTTTCGCTTGTAAGCGTCTGTCTAGTGAGCCAATCAGCGAGTAGACTTGAGATAGACCTTGGCATCCATTAGAGGGGTAAGTCCTTGGTAGAACCGTCTAGCACTATCAAATGACGGCACCTCACACCGCTAATTTATGGAACTTGACAGCAGCTCATTTCCAGACGAAGGGGAAAAAAAAACACTTGCTTTCAGAAATGGCAGCAATCAATATCTTACACTACTCGTGCTACACTACTTCTACCACAAGCATAGTGACGCAGCTCGCACATTATTAAATGAAACAACCCCTATTTTTTTTTACTATCAAATTAAAACGAGACCGATTTTTATGATAATTCTTGACATTATCCCATCAAATGACAATATCCGTAAGGTAAATTCCCAGCTTTCAATAAAATGCTAAGTTATACAAGTAGTTCTCAGTTTATGCGATGGTTAAGTTACGTGCAAACCCCGCATAAATCGAAACTTCCATGATTGTAGCAACAACAAAAAATTGGCATTCAGTCGTTTGTGTACAGTCGTACAAAATTTGGTTATAACGAAATTTTCTCGTCTATAACGACAATTTATACACTTTTTCGCGTCACATATTGTATAAGCAAAAATTAATTTTTCTTGTAAAATAATCCTAATATCACCTTTAACATTTAAAGCTTGACAGACAGTTGACATTTTCGCATCACTTACAACGACTGATAACGATAAACACTTTTTTTTGTTAATTGTTTTAATTTTTTGAGTCCCGTAGAGACATTTTATTAAAAACAGGTTTGTTACATACTAAAAATTGAATAATGATATGAAATATATACAATGATGGCAATGGGAAAGAATGGATGCTCGGGAGAGCATCTTATACTGTTTACAATTTATATCAACAAAATCGAATTTAAATTGACAAGGTAAATTGTTAGGTAAACTTTCTTGTCGACAACTGCTTCACGAATCAAACTAAATATTGCTGTAATTGAAGGCTTGCCCGAAATAACGTTGTATGTTACAAAAATTCAAAATTAAGATTATTATGGAACACTGTGCCTCATCAACTTAAGTTATTCATAAAATATTAATGTATACATCAATTTACAACAACTCGTGAATTGAAGAATCGTGTCTAGAAAAAAACAGTAAACGGGTTTGCATACTAATTCGCAAAATTTTCGAGTGGAAACTATTTTAGAAACAAAAATAATTCTCGGCATCAAAGTGCAACTACTGCTGTTGCACTGCCATCGGTGGCATGCTCAACTAAACCCCAAAAGCGGTAACGGTTGACCCTAAAATGCCGAACCACAACCGCTTTATACCATCGAACCGAAGCACACACACATACACACACTACCACCACCACCGTCATCATCATCATCATCACCACCACCACCCATCATGGGAGCTCCATACTTTCCACTACTAACTCCACCAACGTTAGAAAATCATAATTCCAGTTTTCTTAGCCATCTGTCGTTAATAGGTGCACCAGGCAGCTGGCGTCGTATAGAAGCGAAAAACCCTCGCTACAACATCCATAATGAGAAAGACACGAGGGTTTAGGGTTTAAGGGAGCTTTTCAACTAGCACCCACCAACGACATAACGAGGCAAGAGTTAGTAAAACGAGCCGTCGTTAAACGCGAATGCATAGAAAATGACGACAAAACGAAAGGGTTGTGGCGATGGCGATGGTGCTACTAGTATATGTATATGTGTTAGTAGAAAAGCGAGGGGGGTGGAAAAAAGAATTTTTCTCTGAAAAGAAGAAGAAGAAAATGAAAAAAAAGTGGCTTATGGTTCCATAATGGACGGCAATAATGAACACTTTCCCAATGCGCCAACCCGGTGACGTGTGACCTTTTATTCACCCCCTCCCCCCAATCCCTTTTCCCTCCTGTCCCCGAAAACCGGGCCAAAGAATATAAAAGTGGTGGTAGGGGTAAATGAAAGGGGGGGGGCGAGGAATGGAAAGAGTTGAAGGAGGGAGGAGGAGTTGGAAAACACGTGCCTTCTTGCACGGAATGTTTAATTATAGAAGGGGCATCCCACTCTTTAATGGCGCGTGTGCATAACGCTCTAGCATTGTTTCAGGCGAGGAACCGAAAACGACCCCTATCCATTAGCGCAGCCTGTATTGATTTTTCTCTTCCAAATATAGTACGGGAGGTCCTCGATTTATGCGAGGGTTACGTTTCACGCAAAACCTCTAGCAAATCGAAATGCTTATGTGTAGAAATCCCCATTGGGTGATAAAACTTCCACGTCACGTATGCTTCACTGCATGAAATCGTATCATGCATTATTTTAATACTCTTTACATTAACTTCAATCGTGAGTGAATTGTGAGTTTGTGAGTGAGCGAACTGGGAATTGAACGTAAACTGCCAAACTATCTATCTACTATGATACCAATTTTCACATCGTATCCCCAAAAGTGAAGTTGAACAAAAGATAGGTATTTGGTTTTGAGAGACGCACCAAACTTACACGAAAAGTAGATAGAAAGAACTGATGCAAAGACCATTAGGCCAACTTGTGCATACAAGTAAAATCGCATAAAAGCGCAATTCACCACGATAACCAGCATCAAGGTAAATATTTATCTTCGCACATTATTTAATAAGAAACTCCCAATGAATCTAACACTCCTGGTACCTACAAAACTCCACTACAATACAGTTTTATTGACTTTACTGTAATACTCACAAAACTGAGACAGGCTTTCCTGTACTTCACATAAAACTCCGCCTTCCATATAAGCTTTCCTGCAATTGACATGCATTACAATCGTGACATTCCTGCAATTCCATTCCACAAAATGCTAGACTTTCGATCCCGTTATTAAGTAGATTTAAATGAAAAGCTTTAATATTGAAATATTGATTATGGCTAACCAACCCAGTAACAAAGTAGTCTACATTCTGTGTGTCCATAAAATTACAGAACAGTTTCAGTTTCATATATCTTTGAAAATTGAGCATTAGCGGTTAAGACTGTATACGCCTACATTGCGTGTATGAAAATAAGCCATCCATTAATCGATCGTTTTCAACTGTTCTTTTAATGACATTATCATCATCTTGGTATATTGAAACAAAATAAAATCGATCCGTTTCGCTTTTAAGTCTTTAATACAGCTAACTAACTCGGCTTCCATTGCAATTGGTAGGAATTCCGGGATAATAATCTACGTGACCCATCAGAACCGAAACAAGACGTGTGTGTGTGCGCTCGCGCGCCTTTCCATTAAGAGACGAAGCTCCTTATTTGTCACTATTCATTACTCGTCGAATTAGAAAGGCGTTAACACGCGTCAGCGTGCCTAATTCAACTTTATGACCGTACCAGCCCCTGCAACGTCGAAGGAAATATTTTCCCCCCTCACAACTTGAATAAGGTACTACACCGACCTAGGCAAACGTGACATATGGCCAAGTGGCAGATGCTGTCAAGAAGGTCCAAATAAGACTTTATTCTCTTGCGAAGGAGCTTGTGCGAATTATTATTCCAGCTTGTCGTCGTTGTTGTTGTTGTGCGAGGGATGGCCGCTTAATGACTTTTTGTTTCTTTATAGCAAAAATAAAAACACTTATAAATGAATAAACGTCGAAAAATTGGCAGAGTTGATGAATATTCTGCAACAGAAAAGTGCATAAAACGAAACCAATTTAGGCCTATCTTGCTCAATTTTGTTGGCGTGGTAGAAAATTAGGCAAGTCACTCATTTCTCGTGTGGTTTCAGGCATCGTGTTAATCTAATGATTTACCTCATTAAGAACACGGTGGGTTCCTTCACTAATCCACGCGCCTTTTGTGCAGCTTACATTGAAATTGAAGGAAAAAAAATCCGCATAAACTGTTTACTTGTTATATCCACATCAAAACTCTTACTGGTACATCTCCCAACCCAAGCAATGCAAGCAATAGGTAAATCGACAAGTACATTAATAATGCGTTTTTAATCATGCTCTTTGTATAGCCTACTGTCATATAGGCTTACAAATATACTGTACATACATGATGCAAAAAATCCATTTCAGATTTATGCGAAATTCGATTTATGCGAATTAAAACTTCTGCAATCTCTAGAATATTTTCGATATTCAATGTATGCGTATTTTAAGTAATTCCATTTTTGATTTCTGCAAATTTCGATTTATGCGCATTTTGATTAATGCAAATTTAGTTTTATGGAAAATGAAATTCACGCGACCGTTAAGTCATTCGATACTTGATTTATGCGAGTTTTAAAAAATTTTATTTTTTGATTTCTGCAATTTTCGATTTATTTATTTATAAATGTTATTTTTTTACACGTAAACTTATATAGTTTTTGAATTATTCAAAGTTATGCGGTTCACGTTTTATGCGTTTTTTTTTATACATTGGAATATACAGTATATTTTCATAAACGACTGTACAGTAGATGGCAGTATACGTTCAATTCCCAGCTCGCTCGCTCACTCACAAGCGAAGCTAATATAAAGAGTATAAAGCCTAAATTTATATATAAAGATTAATTAGTGATTTTCACGTCTATGCGCGCGAGAAAATACTCTTTTCAAAAAACGCACGTTTCACTGCAGTACATTAGTATTATGAGAAAACAACTTTCGTGCGGTCAATCGAGTGAAATGCCGTGAAGCTCAACAATGCTAGTGCCGGCAAACCAAGGCAAACTGGCGTACGGCTCGCATGAATTTATTTATTTATTTTATTTACTTATTTTATTTATTTTAGTTTCTATAATGCGTTCCATGAGAACAAAAGGCGATGAAATGACAACAAAACAACAACACAATAAAAAAATTTAAAACTACTTACATGAAATAAAACATGAAATTGACAAACGTAATTGATGGTCAAACCATACCCCTAAAATCTTAATAAAAATGTGATCTTTCGTGTTAAAATTAAAGAATTTAATCGTGTTTGTTTTAAGGAGTTTATATACGATTTATAATCACATATACCGAATTTCTTAAAATGTACCAAACATTCTAGCGTTGAGTCACTTGCACACTACTACCAAAAACCGCATTATTGCAAAAATAAGTATTCATCGAAATTTCCCAGTTTCATTTTTTGTTGTGTACGGTACATCTTTTGGGCATGATTTATGGCTATGTTAAATTTATAAGTGCTTTTCATTCTGCATGCAACTTTTTTTTTAATTACGTAAAGAACATATGTGGTTCTCGTTTTATCTGTTTTTGATACATTGGATCATACAGTATATTCTCATAACGACTGTAGATGACAGTATACGTTCAATAACCAGCTCGCCCACTCACAAGTGAAACTAATATAAAGAGTATAAAAAGGGATTACTTGCAAAGGAACATTATAATCCACCCAGAGCAACTGTACTGTACTCGAATTTACCAACTCGAAGGACAATTAACTTGAAATTTTCTCTTGGTAAAAAAAAAAAATAGAAAATAAAAAACTATGTTCATTCCCATTTCCACACCTCTCCTTCACACACACTAACCCCTGCAGTCCATCATCCAGTAGTCAGTTCAACTTCTGATTCCATCACACGTTGGATAGAAGTGGATTCGAGCTTAATCTCCTCGAGCCCACTCTTGACAGACATGGTATTAGCAAAACACCCCGATCTGCCCAAAATGAAGGAACGTGGATAAACGAAAAGGGAGTAAAAAAACGCTAGAGAAGAGCCAAAGGCTTTGACAGATGCTGTACTTTGTGTCAGAGGAAAATGGACAAGTTTCGAAATTGTCACGAAAATAGAAAATAGAAAAACACACACACGTAACTCGTGCATTTCCCAAAGTGTTGAGAACTTTTTACTTCGACTTCTAGAAGACTTAGACAGTTTGTGCGTTTATGTACAAGTGGCCATTTAAAATGGAACAAACCACTTGGCAAACACAGAACCGATGACGTGACCATAGAGTTGTTCACCAAGTGAAATAAAAATGTTCTATAGTGAACACTTAATTATCCGGCATGTATAATTGAGTATACCCATCAGATACCTGTGCCTGTTGTATGAGATATACATAAACCTAATATACAGGGTTTTCCTAAGAAGCTGTCCAAAATTTAACCATGGATGTTACTCATCAAAACAAAACAAGCAATTAATATGAACATGAATTTTTCTTTCTCAGATAACACAGAGTGAGTATGGTCTCATAATCGTCATATATATTCAAATGAGTATGCATTTCCAAACCCATGTTTATACGGACTGTTTGATTTGTATTAAAGCGTGGCATCTAAGCTTAAAATACATGTTCCTTTTAGAAACACCCTGTATATATAGAACTGTGTTTATTAAATAATTCACTACGTCTTAGAATATTTTACATTGTCATATCACACTGTACTAATTATATCAAGCTAATTATACAATTATTAATCTAACATACTATGTGTACCAAATTGTGATACGAGTTATAGTACAAAAAAGTGTGACAAAATATAGCATTATTATATATTATTATATACAGAAAATTCTTGATACTTGTATATACGAGTCGGCTAATATACAACAAATGAACGAGCTGTTCGTTATATGAAAATAAATTTTGTTTTGAGATTTTGTGACGCAAACCCCCAGGAATTGACATATAGGGTGATCATCATATTGCAATTTGGATATTTTTATTTATTCTTAATACGTCCTTAGGTACAAGAGTAATATAAAAGTCGTTTAAGATTAACGACATAATACAAAGAAAACAGACAAAACAAATTTGTTTATAACAAACTACAGACAACTTACAGTACGTAAAAAAAACATTTACTTGTATGCTAATTTTGCACGAGGTTTCAGTAGATCATAACTCCCTGAATAAAGTAAAGTCTTTGAATACAGGGTGATTAAAAAATGTTTCATTATGGCACTTATGGTATTTGATTTATATAAGTGCCATATAGTGTTAACATTTTTATTAATCATCCGGTACAGTATGGTTAGTTTTTCGTGCTTCAAAACTAAAAATTGCTACTCTCCATACATATTTATTGTTACTCAGTTTAAATATTTTTCTATCACTTCCCATATCTACAATTCTGTAATTCACAGCAATATAAATAATAATACAACTACGGTATCAACCACAGAATACAGTGCAATATCGTCTCTAACATTACAAATCATTTCGTAATGACCAGCGCATATTTTAACCCGACATTTTTAAAAAACCCTCACTTTATTCTAACTCCATTTCGCGTGTTTCACATTCTTCAGGCAAACTTTTTCTTTTACGCCTGTTAAAATTCAAAACTTCTCAAAACTTCCAACACGTCATCCGCAAGCGCGAAACGAAGCTACTGACGCCTCTCTTTCACGTTTCTCATTTAACCAACAACATCCACCTCGTTTTACTGCCCCGGGGCCATCGGCAGTAGCACCACAGCACCCATTGCATATTCAAAGTAGGCCGGTTTGGCTTTTCCATCTGGCTAGACTTATGTATGACGATCATTCAGATCCCCGAGGCAAAACTGCATTCTCAATCAGTCATGAGCAAATCTTCTCTCTCACTCTGTCCAACGCCGAACCGAAATTCTTCCTGTCTCATCTCGTAAATCCCAAAAGCCAAAAATCTTCTCTTCCTCTTCTTCATCCATCCAACAAGAACCAAAAGTCGATAAGGGACATGATCTTATCGAAAACGAATTAAAGATTACACGCCGAGGCAGCAGAACCGTATGAATTTTCACTTCAAACTTGATCGCTTAAGTTGATTTCATCTCTCGCCCAACTTGATGATGACTTTTGGAGAAAACCAGAAGAAGAAAAACTCGTGTAGTCTTCTCCATTCTAATAGAAAATCAGAGCAGTGTCGTACAAGAAAGATACCATACTAAACCTTGAGGTGACATGTTTATGAAAAATGAAAATCGCGCAAAATTTCCAACGTTCCTTATTTTTTTGTTAACATTGAACGAGCAATAGTAATCAAATATATAATAATAAAAATACTTTTTAAAGATACGCTTTAT
>JAQIWH010008549.1:0-10143 GCA_034695005.1 Cryptops parisi | reverse complement strand
AAATTCTAATAAAAACTTATAATAGGTATCCTGTTGAGTTTTTAAATGCATAAACTGTACAGTATTTACATATAAAAAATATTAATATAAGAAAGAATTTTACATGTTCATAGATGACAACATGTGATGTCTATAGATGGTTTTAAAATGGTAGTTTCAATAAATGTAAAAAAAAAAAATTAACCTAAAATTAACTACAATAGCTGCAGTGGGTTTTTTTGTATTTGGTGATAATTAAAGTTGGATTTTTTTTTGTAATTAAAAAATATTTTAATTGAAAAATTTGAAAGAAAGAAGGTACAAGAATTGAACGCAATCATTTCATCAACATAAATTAATCGCCTTGTAACAAATACGTTTATATAATTAAGTAATCAGCTAATAGTGATTCTTAACCTTTAATAATGATGTCGTGACCAGGATTTTGACAAATTATTAAAATTATGATTTTGATTGAAACAAAACAACCTGTATATGTTTACAAAATCATACAAGAATGCAGCAAAATATTCGGCCTACATTGACTAAAGAAATGGTTACATATTAACGTTACATATTTTTTAATCTAGGTTTTGGATGAAAAGATATAGTACAATGAAGTAGTGTAATGTAAAGGAATAATAGTAGTAATGGGGAAAAAAGTTAACCTATTATACGACCGAGTTAATACGCCACCATCTGCCACTGTAAGAAACTGACAAAAAAATATATAAAGGGGGGGTTGGTAAAGGTTGAATTGATGACATAGCACGCCACCAGGTGGAGTGTTTCTTGCACCTGTTGTTTGCACCGAGTTCGTTTTCGACATGTTTCGGGGCATGTTTGTGTGTAAAATACAATCAGCAAACAGTAGATAAAGGATTCCCGTTGCTTGCTTATTTCATTATCCAAACTTTTCCATAAAAACAAATAAATAAAATTAATATTATTCTAACTTTTTTAACTCTAAAAATAAGTAGCAGCCCCTTAAATGCAGTTTTGCTACTAGGCGAGGATAGAATGTCTCTCAGATGCTCGTTATTAGAGAAACAAAATTTCATTATTATGCGATTTTTTGTGAGGTGATGCACACAAGTGACACCGAACGCTGAAATTTTGCCACGTCATGGAAATTTTCCTATTATGCGATTTCGTCCGCTAGTTTCCCAAGTGACAACAGATTGTCTGTCAGTTGTCACTTCACGGGAATTTCGTTCCACCTGATTTTGATAGGTTTCATGGAACAAAAACCCTCGCACAAATGGAAGACCTGACCAATAGTATAATTGACTACACACGGAAGCAGCAGAGCATTAAACTTGACTAGCCGAGCAAATATTTGTCACATGTATTTCTCAATAACGTTGAACTGCAGTTTTAAAATGCAATTAAAACTATTGTCGTTACCGAGAGAGAGTTCGTTGACTTTTTTTTTTGTTAACCATGTTTAACCACTTGCATAATCACCTTAAAAACTCTGTCGTAACATTGCAAATGGTACAATGTCAACCAGCTACGATTTCAATGTATTTTGTTTGTTTAAGCAACAACCATAACCTGTGTGAAAAATTATTGAACTGGAATTATATCAAGTTTGATGTTCCATGTAATAGTAACAATCTTGCAAATCCCAAGTTTTGTTGTAATGACATTCTCCAAATCCAAATTTTTATCGCATAAATATTAAGAGAGATGTCATACAGTCACTGAACAAAATTCAACATTTACGAGAAAAACATGTCAGAAAATTCTTTACCAGAAATTGAAAAGAAAAATAAAAAACTTTTGAACAAAATTTATTATTAACGAGGAACCACAATTTCCGGAAATAAGTTTTCGTTTTCTGTGACATTCCTCTTATTAAAATGGATTGCACGTCAGCCGTATTTCAACATAAGATTTTTTTGGTCCAATATAATTACTTCCTTTTAAAATATACATGCCTAATATCAACTGTTATACACATTCGAAACACGGAATTTGAAATATTTTTTTTTGTAAGAAAAAAAACCCAAATTGAATTCCAGAATAACGTCATGCAGTTTTATAAGAATAGTTCCTTTAAAAGCATTTTTTTAACGCTTGAAATAGTGTTAAGTCAAAGTCACACAAGTAATCTACTGTATATACAATGTATTCAAAAATCATCTTGACAATTTTAATACTAAATTGAAATTAAGACTATTTTCGGACAATTTTATGTAGGCTACTGCATTTTATGTAGGCCTACGTACAGTGCATTCTAAAATGACATCACTTAAAATCTAATTTGGAAACATTCTTGCATATTTGAATGCTTGAAGTAGTTTCAAGTGACATTAACGCATGAACATATTGACTATATATTACATATTAACTAGTTTTACAAATATAATATGACAATATTTTTTGTTGTCTTTCTCCACTGTTATTCTATTGCTGCAAGAATATATTGTAATAGTTTCGTCTTTTCTAAGACTGGAAATAACATAACGTATAGGCCTACAGAATGTCTGAATTTTAGCTTTACATTAATACTAAATGAATAATAGTCGTAAAGATAATCTTCGAGCAATTTTTATATATGTATACTTGTACAATATACAAGCATACATTCCAACATAATGAAACAGCAAAGTTCGTTACACACAAAATTTGATTTATACGACTTCAGTTTAACACAAATCAAAATATAGTGATCAAAATTCAATTTTATCTATTATTACGTTTACGACCCAACTCATTCGTACGATAATCAACAATACAGCCACAATTAATCTTACAATGTAAGCTTTTAAAAAAGATATATAATTCATTTAAATTCAAGTGAAGCCATAATTCAATTTCTTCGAAAATTCAAAAACAAATCACAGTAGGCCTATACTAAAAATTAATTTTTATAAAGATTCATTACATATAACCTAATAATATACCTACAGTAAGACATTATGTCATAATAGGTATTGATTGTTTTATAAAATCTCTGAAAAATAAAACGTTCATCACTTCCAATATTCGCAAATGTCGAATACACACGGTAGCGGGCGGTGACCTCATAAACACATTTGTCACGTAATTCGAGCCTGTTGCAGCTTCTGTATTACAACTCGTCCTAAGATTCAACTAGTAGTAAAAGTAGTTAGGCTTGTCAAATAGAAGGATAAACGTTGTCAACACGCGGTTCGAGTCTCGGCTGACAATTATCATTCCACTGTCGTCGTCGCTCGGCTTGAACCAGCAATTCCGGTTAACCCAAATTGGGTTACCGGGTGCCCAGCAGCGAAACAAGTGCTCCTCTCTCTCCTCGACCAAAACGTTCTCTTCCTCGACTATATAGCTATCTACACACATACCCGGTTCGGCAAACAAACCGACGGTCAGTAAGTTTAGCCTTCAAATTGATTTACGCCAAAACCCTTATATCCTCCTCACTCTCTCAACGGACGCACGTATGTTGTTTGTTGTGCGTAAAAGGGATACGAAACAAAATCTCGAAATGAAATTCGATTTTCGTCGAAAATAGATAAAAAAATAAAAAACCAACCAAACAACAAAAGAATAATAATGATGATGGTGGTGAGATATCAACATGACGTAAATTTTTAATAATAATCATTGCTAGGGGTAAATTTTTTTTTTTTTTGGTCTTTTATCCCTTTCGTGTCTCGCGGGATGGAAACGTACCTTGTCTCAATTAAGTTTTAAAAGAGACAGCAAAAAAAAAAAAAGGGACGCACACAAACTGAATCGATGAGAACGACCCCTCACTCCGTGTGTGTTGCTAGCGATTATTAAATCATGGGTTGCACGTGCATCGCCAATCAATTCCCTCAACAATCAACGTTTACACACCGTGAGCAAATGGAATTCTTCTTCACCAGTGATTTTTATTTTCTTCTTCTTTCATTCGCGATAGTCAAGTCAACAAGCGTTCAATCACGAAGAACTTGACTCCATTATTTAAGGAAGCTTAAGTAATCCATTGCTTTTCAGACTAATGCAACACCCTGTATATTGAAGCCAAATCAAATCTGCGAACATTACAAAGCCCAATTTAGCAATTGAAAAAAAAGCACTACATTCAATTCAATGTCGTCTATGACCCGCTACTCTATAATTTTCCATAACCGCTACTTTTCCTTCGCAATAAACTCATAATATAGCCAGAAACCAGTCAATTAGATTCCAAATAAAGAAAAAATAACTACTGCTAAATTATAGTAAACCTTGAAACTCATCATGAATTTTATCCAATTAAATCTCTAATTGGATTCAATTGGTTGTTACGCATTATACAAACTGCTGCATCGATAATGTGGACTTGCAAAAAAAACAAAACGAAACTTGAATAAACCACTTCCAATTAATGACCAACATTCGGCATTAATAAAAATAATTTGCTTCTTCTACTGTATAATATCATCGAGCACAGTCAAAACTGATTCTGGCGTTCGTAACTCGTTCTGTCGATGTTTCGAAGAACGATGAACTCGAGCACAGTTGAGCATTTTTGAGAAAATGATCGATTATTGTTGAAAAATAGCCGACCACGTTTGAGCATTGTTGGGGAATGGGGAACAATACCTCGAATTATCGAGAAAACGAGTTACGAAGTTCATTTTAAACGATATACCAACTGCATTTTGCTGAATCATAAAAAATGATTTGCTAAAACCTAGTTAATTGAGTGTTGAAAATGTTGATCGATTTAAACTGTATACCGGTAGCAATATATTTAAAAAAAAAAAAAATTAATCTTAAATTTTAATTCAGTCGAACCTTGAACATGTCAAGTTCACTGAAGTAAAAAAAAAACAAACAAAAAAGTATTTAAGAAAGAAAAAAACAAAAAACAAAAACATGTAGGTTTTAAAACCTTAAGCTCTAATTCTTGTTAGTCTAGTTGAGTGAGTTCGAAACGGAAACAAGTCTATATCATTACTTCTTTACTCACCGAGCAAGATAATCTGGAAACTTTGGGGGGAGAGAACCAAACAATTTTACACAATATATGAGCCCTCGCTATACACGAAAACCCATCACTTCACTATGTAACCAAAAAAGATAATATAAAATAAAAAAAAAACAACAACAACAACACATTCAACCAAAAGAAACCACTTTTTCACGAGCTCACCTATATATAAAAACCAGCCATACAACAGACAAACAAACAAACAAACAAAACAACAACTGCCGTTACTGCCACAACAACACACAAGTAGAAGAAGTATATACAGAATATTACACAAGTAAAGCTCAAAGCAAAACCTACCAATCCAGATTCCGGATTTTGCTATTAATGTTCTACTATATACCCCCCTCCTCCTCCTCAGTCATAATAGCGAACAAAGAAAAACAGGAGTGGCGCTTTCGATTTATTGCGATGTATTTACTATTTACGAGCACTTGGCCTTTTGCAACAGGAAATTTCATCTCCTCTCTCTAAACAATTTCATTTTCAAGGGCACCCAAAAAGCTGTTGCTGCTGCAAACTAGAATATTCCCTTCAACTTACCCCCACAACCAATAGTGGGGGTTTTGCCCTTTTTTCGTCACATGCTACTACAAGCCTAAACAAGCTTCTTCCACATCTACACTACTACTTCTTCTTCTTCTTCTCGTGCTCTATAATGATGATGATGAGGGTTTTTGAATGCGACCTCGCTCAGCATTTCACCAATAATTTAATGGGTTTTGGCGTGGAGTGACCACCTGTTGAAACTACCCCACGGCTATTGGCGAGTTTGTGCAGAAAGTAAACTCTGTTCCCTCCATCTTATTCCCCCCCTAAATCCCCCCCCCCATTTTTTTTTCATCAACGCAAACGTCAACAAAACTAGGCTAAACAACGTTGAATGGATGTATACAGTGGAAAAACATGTAAACCATTTTCTATATGCATTTATTTATCTATACCAGATGCAAAAACCTAAATAAATATAAAAACCCAATGGCAGATGGTCGAAGAACACTAAACTTGTCTACGAGGATGAGTTATAAAGGTTTTAAAACGATAAAAACCTGTAATAACGTATATGTAGGTTATACATAACGTCATTGTCAACTATGAAGATTTATTATTTTAAAACTATACTAATTTTTGTGAAATCAATTTTCTAATACAAACTTACACAACTTACACAACACATCTATAACTAATGCAAACTCTCAAAACTATGGTTCGTGAACAGCACAGTACCGTCATTTAGGTGTACCGGTATAACCGGTGCACTGAAAACTCGATTATCCGAAATTCTGAATTAGATATAAAAAAAAAAAATACAAAATCGATAAAATTTATACGGTATAGTTTATCCTAAAAAAAGGTTTCATCCCATCACATTCGGATAATCGAGTTTGTAGCGTATGTATTTTAATCTTTCATAGTTTACGGTATTCGTCAAACGTGATACATTTATTTTAAACGATCGATTGCACACCATAAAACTAGTAAAACCACAATATATCCTAATTATCAAGATATTTAAAACTATTGCTGATGATATTATTATATGAAGAATTATCCTCAATCCATTCCTTGAAAAATAATGAATAAAATAAAAATTCTGCACACATTCATTTGTTGCAATGCAATTATAATTTTTGGAGCAAAAAAAAAATACTGCATCCCTTATCGTACGAATATGATATACTGCACGTGAAACTTGCATTAGTTCCTGCTCATAACTTTGTAAGCCTAACTTGTAACATCTGTAGTTGTTTTCATTCATTACAAACGCGTCTGCTGATACAGATGTGAACCAGATCTATTTCCTGCACATACACAATTAATTAAAAGCACACAAAAAAAAACCCCATCATTTTCTTTACTAATCTTAAAATGTATAATATTATTTCGCAACACGTAACTTTATAAAATACATATTACAATTTCATATAAAATCATACGAATAAACTTATAATTTTTTTTTGTTTTGGTATTGGTGTATTTAACAGCTGTAATTTTGAGTTCGAGTTGTTTCTTTTTTTTATTATAACATCATTAAAACACACATGAACTTTGTAATCCAACCACCTATTTGTAATCATCACAATCGATAGCCATTATCACAAGTTATCGTGAAAGATAAGCATAAATAATCCATTATAGGTCACATAGTCTCAACTCTTAGCGTGAAATATCCTGTTGTTAAATGCATTTTAACGTCCTAGTTAGATGCGCTAACATCTTTTACAAAATGGTGATTTGTGTATGAAAAAAACTTTTTCTCATAAAGCTCATTTTATTCGTAATTGTCTTATCAAAATAAACATATTACCATTAAAACATAATTCTAAAACGACTGATAAAATGTATTCAATAAATTAAACAAAAATCAATAAAAATTAGTGAACTACAATTTTTACACGCTACTTCACTGGTGATGCTAAAATGAAACCAATTAAAAACGACATTCTCAAATTTCCATTCATAATCGGTTCTACCTATGTAAAACGAACCCGGAAAACTGCAAGGTGAAAGTGTAACCAAATCGTGTAACAGGATCAACCATACGTATATATATTTTGGACACAATAATATTATTAGGTTGTCCGTGGTAAACAATTCCGAGGGGTTGACCTAAAAATTTCACCACACGAGCTTGCACAATGGTCTCCAGGGTAGGCTTTCAAATGCCTTCGAGCGAAGGTTGCAAAGAGAACATGGCAGTTGATACTCTTCTAACCTCGATTAACCTCTGCTCTTCGGGTTAGGAACTGTGTTATGTTCAATGTTAGAAAGTAATAATAATAATAATGCAAAAGGAACTCAATCTTCTTTAAATAACATCAAATGCAACCGCTAAAAAAATAACAAACTAATAAATCATAAAAAAATAAAATAAAATAATCAATAAACACTTCCAAGAGACTTGGATGGAAAACATAGTCGGACATAGTATATATATATATAAATATATTTTTTTGTATGTGTAAAAAAAATGATTTACGAGTAGGTATCGTTATAGTTTATTGTGGTATAGTAAACAGTGTGAGTCTGTACATTGGGGAGATATCGATTGGTTGATTCGAGTACACAAAACACAATCTCTGGCAAACAATGGGGAGGAAGAGGCAAATATTTGTGGAAATCTGCCTTTGCAAATTTAACGAATCGGAAATTAGAAACGCCGATGTTTGATATTTACAAAATGTAATGTACAAAGAAAGTGTTCTAGCTCATCTTTCGAGACAAAAGTACTTAATAAACGTCTTGAACAATAACAGGCAAATTCAGACTTAAATTCAAAAACAAATATTCAACTACTGGTACCGTACTTTTCATATATGATATTGGTTTTGTCCTTTTATCTACTGGATGCATTCAATAAAATCAAATCAAATAAGGTGTCCATGAACTATTACTACGGCTTCCATTCGTTTAGTATTGACGTTGTAGTGGTAATTTATGGACACCCTGTATAACAATCGCACTACAAAACGATTAAAAACAATTAAAGTCCAGTTAAAAATTTCCTCTATGCGATTAAGCTAATGAATGCGACAAAAAATCCTCTCGCATACTAGTTAAAGACAAAAAAAAAAACATTTCGCTATTATGCGATTTGGAGGTGCCCGTCTGACTGAAGTTTTGGTGCATAGTTTTTATTTTTTTTTACAACATAGATTTCGATGTCATTTTTTATCGATATATATATGCGAGATTTATCTCCATTAAAATTTCTATACTGTATATGCAAGATTTGCAAAAAACTCGAGAAATTCTTCTTACTGAGTAGGCCTACGTTCGGAATACAAATACAATACTTCATATACACAATTTCCAAATTTAAAAGATTTAATCAACTCAATAGCAGTACTTTAACCAAACTGAAAATGTCTGCATATAACTACACCACAAACTCGATTATCCGAATAGGACGGTACCAAGCTTATTGCGAATGAACAAAAATCGGGATAATTTAAAATTTAATGTTTTGGTACTGAAAACGTCAAAAACGTTGTTAAACAGCGCGAACATTTAATGAACAACATATATGTGCAGTATTGAAAATTATTTGTTTGATAAATTATTCACAGCTATCTATAATGCCAATGAAAATTTCGATAATGTGACGATTTTACATTTTCACCTGATTCGGGCAAAGCGTAATTTCGGATAATCGAGTTTTTTTAGTGTAGTTATATTTAAACGGATAATGAAAACGTAACATAGCAATAGACTGTGTTCGCAACAGACAATCCCAACAAGGTTTATCTGGTAAACCTTCATTATATCGAACAAGGGGCTTACGTCAATGGTTCTAACGGAATTATTTAACCGCGCCATTACACGTTACTTAAGTGGTACTTGCACGTAATGCGTGTTAACGCTTTTTATATACGATACGATAGACACAAGAGAAAATAATTTCGTCAAAAAATAAAACAAAAAAAAAAAAGAACCGGAAACGCTTGACATCACGAAATTATCCCCACCAACCAACACGAGAGGTCTAAAACAAAATAAGTGTTGGTAAACTAACATTACAACAACAACGTTTGTTTGCAACCAGTTAATTTAAAAATAGATGGTTTTTAAAAAATAAATGGCTGATCCAAGATGTAGACCTAAACAACGTGCAGAAAACTGACAACAAACATTGACGGAATAATTAACAACACCAAAGTGTCACGGTATTCCCATAAGCGACAAAAAACAAATAGCTGATCATCTAAACATGGGGTTGGCAATTACCCACGTATCAACAGTGTTAATTATTACTAACTTACAATTTATTTAGTAAACTCAACTAATAGATACATACAAAAAGTTAGTTTTAAATTTTAGTAAGTAGTTCAAATGATGGTTTTAAATGCAGGTAAGCACAAAACAAAAAACCATTTGTACGGTAATTAAAACGTTTACGGAACAGTATATGAAACTGTATTAAAATGATATAAGTGGTTTTTATTTTTTTTATTTTGTATGTATGTTATTGTTTAGTTTTGATTCGGTTCACTTTGTTGCCTGACCTACCTACTTTTTAGCAACATCTGTGGTAATAACCTATACTGTACCGCGACCGCATGATTTAACACCATGTTCATGAATGCGATAAACTATCACGCAATAGCAAACTACTCTGATTCAGCAAGTTGTATATTTTTTTTTTATTTTGCATATAAAATAAAATATCAATAACCTAAATAACGATTCACGATGTTTGTTTAGTTTTT
>JAQIWH010008548.1:0-10145 GCA_034695005.1 Cryptops parisi | reverse complement strand
GATGTACTTTTAAAGATCATCCAATTATTAAATTCTTAAATATGCATTCCAAACCCCAATAGATAATTTAGAAAGATAAAAGTAATCACGAAATAATGTACGAAACAGATCGAAAATTGACCGCAAAAACGGAAGTTAAAGGCGAAAGTACGGTATGACAGGAAAGCAAGCAGGGGCAACCACAACAAACATAGCGTACTTGACAATGTATTACTGGTAAAGTGGTGAAAACGTTTAGGGAACACCAATTAGACAGATGCATTAACACATGCATTAGTTTAACAGTTTTTCCCACAACTTTTTCACTACTTTTTGTGCTTCTACATTGTCAGGTAGACTATATTGTTGCAGCTGCCCCTAAGTATGCGTCCATGTGATACCGTACTTTTTTTGTCCGCAACTTTCGTTTTACTGGTCGAATTTCGATCTGTGTGATGCGTTAACATTATTATTTCGTGAATACCTACATCTGGTATGGGTTGTGGGATAGAAATTAATAAAGTTAATAATTGGATAACCTTGGAAATGACCTTCAAGGTAACTTCCGACAACTGCACTGGATAGCTCATGACTGATATACATTACAATAGTTCAATCAGAATTTTCATACCACTAATGGTTCTCGCAATATTTAGCTGTGATCAAACTTTAGCTTCACCATACATACATATATAGGTTATAAATATTTATTACATAAGCAATAATGTGTATCACTCTTTATAGCTGAATAGAACCAAAAAAGGAATGAATTTGATTAAACACATTTTCTATTTTTTAGAGTTTTCTAAATTTATGCACGTGGCTGGTCTCAATTTAAAAACCTGTGTAACAGAATGTGAATGCATTCATTATTAGTGACACACATTGACGAGCATTATGTACACGTTGAATTAAGTACGGTACGTCATGCGTAACATTAATTTTGTCAAAACATTTCCCGAAGTTTCGGTTATTTTTTTTTTTTTATTTTATAAAATGTAACGAAATTAGCTTTTTATTTATGATGGATAAGAAGAACTTCGAATTTACCCAGTTGGGCTCATTTTTTATCTATACGCTTTGTTCAGTATGCTGATATAATTTCTTTATATCTATAAGTGTTTGTGTATGCGTTCAAAACGTGAATTTGAAATGACTGCTTTTGCTTTATTTGACTAGTTCCGAAAAATGAATACGAAATAACAGAGTTTTGTTGTTTTCTTTCGCGCCAACTCTCAAAGGAGGAAAACAAAAGTGCATTTTATTCATGGAGAAAGCCAAACAACAAAAAATAGATACAAAGAAAAACAAGAAAAATTGTAAAAAACAGAAAAGATTGATCGGTGAATATAATGCATTTTCGCTTTTGTTGTTATTTTTATTTTTTTATTTAGATTTTCTTTTCGTACTATGAACTTTTTGTTAGGTAGAAAAGTTGCATTGAAGGTTTGTTTTTTTATTGTATTCGAAACTGGAAACAGACAATAACTAAAGTGAATAAGTAAAGTAATAAAAATGAAAATATTGACTTGCTGGAAGAAGACGTAAATAGATGCATCGATATTTCGCGACGTGAGAATTACAAGGTTCTAAGTGACAAATTTTCAAAACACTAGTTTTTGATATAATAGGCCTAATGTTCCAGCTACACTTCTCTACAAGCACACCACTTAAATTCGTATTACGAATTTAATTACTTTCTAAATCAAAATGACAAAGTTCAATTAGCTTGAAAGTACCGCAGGTTTGAACTCCATTTCCCAACCAAATTTGTCTTGTAAGTCTCATGTCGCTATTTGTAAACATTCAAAACGTTTCTTTTTTATATTTTTTAACAACAGATTGACAAAACGATTGAAAAATTTCAAAATTCTTTTAATAATACGATATTAACATACTTTGAGTTAAATAGTGATTTAGAAATTCATTTGTTGACTTTGTTCTTTAGTCAGATAATAGTT
Source organism: Cryptops parisi (assembly GCA_034695005.1). Taxonomy (NCBI): domain Eukaryota; kingdom Metazoa; phylum Arthropoda; class Chilopoda; order Scolopendromorpha; family Cryptopidae; genus Cryptops; species Cryptops parisi. The sequence continues at coordinate 8,205 of JAQIWH010008548.1, read as the reverse complement.
TATGACTTCTCCTGCGAAGCCACCTGAAATTCATACGCGCATAGACAGACATGAATAGAATTGAGGAGTTGAGTGGAATAACGACGTAACTCCAAAAATGTAGTTTTGAGAAAAAGAGCAAAAACTTTTGGCAGTTTCAAATTTAAGATTAAAAAAATTCTTATCAACTGTATATGTATAGAAGAAAAATGAACAGGCTTTGCAAATAATCTTTTTAGTTCACAGGTCTCAAGTTACAGGCTAATTTAAAAATGCAATTACGTAGTTATTCGAAATATCGTGCTAATTTATTAAATGCATTTACGCCGTTTTATCCAAAAATCAGTTTCTTTTCCGTTGATTTGGAAGTGAAACGAGCAATTGAAACAATCAGGTAGTGACACGACAAAATAAAAGCTATCACAGCAAATTTCATATTTACAATAGTCGCGTTTCATATTCTCGCTCCAAAATGCCCGAAAATGTAAATTATAGACAACCCAAAGTCTTTATGCTATAAACTGGTATAAAACGATTCAATAGATGCGTTTTAAGAAATAACAACGTAAGTAGATTTACGCCGTTTTTCCCCCCAACACATCCATAATTGAAGAGGCTTTTGTAAAAAGGTGTTAAGTAACAGTTTTACAATTTCGAAGAGAAAAAATTAAAGATGTGAACTTAACTTGCTGTCTATATGCTACCTCACATTTCTTGCAGTAATATCTATCTCTGCATATGTTGTTGTTTTTATCAAAATTATGCACTAAGAAGGTAGAATTACACCTAACAGATTCGAAAACGCTTCCAGGTCATTTTTAACAAAAATGTCACTTAACACCCCTTTTACTCCAGGTCCTTCAATTTTGTTTATTTCTAAAACTATACAATTTCCTTTGTGAGCGTGTCAAATTTTAAATCTACGGAGTTATTCATAACAACGTGAGTGAAAACCATGACATGCACAGGATGGAATCCCAACAAATTGAGGCGTTGATTGGAAAAAAAGAGGCACTTACGCCGTTAAATACATAAATCGAATCGTTTTAGACCATTTTATAGCATAAAAACATTGGGTTGCACCTTATTTGCACTTTCGGTCCTTTTGGAGCGATAATATGGATCGCTACTATTGTAAATGTTTAATTTTTTTGTCGTTTCACTTCCTTGTCGCTTCACTTCCTTGCTTGCTTCGTTTCCAAAACGGTGGAAAAAAATGTGGAAAAACGGCGTAATTGCATTTTTAAATTAGCTCGTAACTTGAGGCCTGTCAACTAAATTTAGCAAATTCTTTTTTTACAAAACCTGTTCATTTTCCTTCTATAAATAGACGGTTGACAGGAATGGTTTTTTTTATCTTAAATTTAGAAGCGCCAGATGTTTTTGCCCTTTTTCTCGAAACTACATTTTTGGAGTTACGCCATTTTCCCTGTTATTCGCACCAGGGTGGTAGCACCAGCAAGTACCTCTTATGAACATCATTTTCCAAAGAATAGACAGAGCGAAAATGGCGACTGCAGAAGTAGCAGGCGATGTGTTCACCAACACTTCTAGTTGGGAAAATGATACTTATATTCAGAATGAAGAAACAAGTCACGAAGAACATACACGTGTTCGTGAAAGTGGAGTTGGTCGAAAGAGAATTCGTCATCCATCATTGTGGAAAGACAAGGATCGCAAGTTGAAACGCAACTTGGGTATGAGCTACAGAAATAGAACCGGCAAAGTGGTTACTGAAAAAAAATTTAGACAAGTTGTGAACTGTTGCTTACGCCGATGTTACACTGCCATCGATGTGAACATTCAAACCAAACTGTTCGAAAACTTTTGGTCAATTGGTGATAAACAGAAACAGGACACGTTTTTGTTGAGTTGTGTGGAAAAAGCATCTACCAAAAGAGCTTCAGCTGCACCGAAAACTAAGAACAGAGAATGTTCATTTTCTTACACAGTGACTGAAAACAAAACTCCGGTTTGCAGAAAATGTTTACTGTCGTTGTACCAAATCAGTGAGCAGAGGTTACGAACTGTTCAAGCAGCTCTCCAGTCAGGTAAGTGTGGCAAGAGATCTATTTCTATTTTATGAACTCAGCATTTTATCACTACTAGTTAGCCAGTGCTATAGCACAAAAAGAGTAGTATTGTTATGGAAATAATGTGCAACCAACAAACTCCATCTAGAGACATACTGCTACAACACAAAACGTTTATGACACACAAGTACAGATCAAGACCATTCTTATCTCTAATAATGAAAGACTAGAGCGCTCCTCTTCACCAGCTATGGAAGAGTCACCTTGTGTGAAAATGCTGAAATCGATACTCTAACTGTAACGAATATTGCAAGGCAATATGAGTTAAAATAAAAAAAACTATAACAAATGTTGCAAAGCAACGTGAGTTAAAACAATGAATTGGACAATAAAAACAAATAAAACAATCTTTTCGTCATGTTTATAGACTATTACTAGTTATTACTAAGTTACCAAATTTATATAAATCTTATTTCCGCTGTAGGTAATACTCTCATGAAGGATTGTCGAGGACGCCATTGCAATCGCCCCAAAAAACTCCCTCAAGAAGTGCTGGACCTTATGCAAGAGCATTGGAAAATGATTCCAAGTGAACTATCGCATTCCTCTGTCAAGAAATCGAATCGTCGTTATTTTGAAAACCCAAACTTGAACGTGAAACTTCTGCACAACTCTTTCAAAGAATTTTATTACGAAAAGACGAATAATGTTTTACAAATGCAGTACAACACATACCATCGTTATTTCCGCGAGCAGAGCGAACACGCATTTCGATTGCCGCGTACTGACATGTGCGATTTCTGCCGCGAAAGCGCCATTAAATTGGCAAGTAATCCTGACGATTTTGTCAAAGTTCTGCATGAACTTCATAACAGAAAAGTCACAGCATACCAGGACATGAAATCGTCTTTGTTAAAATCATGTCGAGATAGCAAAGAAACTCTTGTCTTGGAGTTTGGGTATGCACAAAACTTACCACTCCCAAAATTGAACGTGACATCTCAGTTTTACAAAAAATTGTTTTGGCTGTTTATGTTCAACGTCCATTGTCATAATGATGGTACGAGCTCCATGTATTTTTCACTTGAGCATCAGTCACTCAAAGGACCAGATTCAGTATGTTCGTTTTTGCACCACTTTTTGGAAACTAAACGAGTGGATCAATATAAAAATATTATATTGTTTTCAGATTCAACCCCAGGACAATATAAAAACTTCACTGTTCTGAAGTTTTTATCGTGGCTGTCTAATAGTTTTAACATTGAAGTTCTGCATGTGTTTCCTGTAGAGGGTCACTCGTACAATCAATGTGACAGACATTTCGACATATGTGGTAAAACTTTCAAGACTATAGAGTGTATCTGTTCAGCTGAAAAATATGTCAACATTGTTTCACAATGTAAACATGTTATTTCGCCATTTGTAACCATATTTGATCCAAAAGTTATAAAAGCTTGGGAAAGCTGTTTAGAGCCTTACTTTTTGAAAATGCCCAAACAAGCTGTGAGTAAAAGAGCAAAGTTTACCATGGAAAAAAATGTGCGGTTGAAATATGTCAATGGTACTGTTTTCGCATCCAATTCTTATGCAGGAGAATTTGAAGAATTCAGAGTTATTAAGGATACTTCACAATCACTTCCAAGTGTCTTAAATCCGAAGTGTGTAGAATATGTCAAAGTTGAAGAAAACAAAATAAACGATGTTCGATCTTTGTTACGATTTGTGGAAGGTAATGATAAGATTAATCTCATCAAAATGTTGGACGAAGCAGAGGGTTCTTTGAACAAATAAGTAGACGACAATACTTTTCCGAGCAAGAATGTTGAAGATGTAAATAATAATTTGAGAAGTTGGATGGAAAAACGGCGCAATTCCAAAAATGTAGTTTTGAGAAAAAAAAAGAGACAAAAACATCTGGTACTTTCAAATTTAAAATTGAAACAAAAAATCCTGTCAACTGTATATTTATAGAAGGAAAATGAACAGGTTTTGCAAAAAAAGAATCTGCTAAATTTAGTTGACAGGCCTCAAGTTAAAGGCCTCAAATCTGTTAATTTTAGTGGCAAGAGCTCAAGTTATGGAGCTAATTTTAAAAATGCAATTACGCCATTTTTCGAAATATCGTGCTGATTTATAAATGCACAATTACGCTGCTTTTCCAAACATCAATATCTTTTCCATTGTTTTGTAAGTGAAACGACAAAAAAATGACAATGAATTAAAGATATGCAATAACAGCGTTCCATATTCCAGCACCACCAAACGTTTGAAAGTGCAAATTATTTTGCAATTCAATGCCTTTATGCTATAGAATGGTCTAAAATGATTAAATTTACGAATTTCAAAATATAAGGGTGTAAATGCTAGAGCCGTATTTTTTCACCTAGCTCCTCATTTTGTAATAGTACCATTTTAAATAAAATGTAAGATAAAAAATGATGTTTGATTGATGATACTATATTGTTAAGCAGCTACTTATGAATATCTCCATTGTAAATGGATTGGAAAATGAAAAAATATTTGTATACTGTATTGTTAAGATACTTGTCGTGAATATTTTCAATGTACATGAAATGTAATATCAAACAAATAGATCAAAAATGCTTTTTAATCATACGCTTTATAGATTTGTAGTGCTATTGTCATACTGTACATTTTTGAAAGCTTTTTAAATCTTGAATTTCAAAAGAACAATGAGAAAACGTACTCTGTATTGTTATAGTACAGTGGAACTTCTGTGACTCGAATTTCCTCTCTAACTTGAATTTTTTCATGGTCCCTATAACCAGCAATACATGTAAACGAACTTTTCTACTCGAGTTTCTCTGTAACTCAAATTTTTTTCTTCGGTCCCTTGGGTGTTTGAGTTAGAGAAGTTCTACTAAGTAGAGTTTTGCAATAAAGTCATTAGTTTAGAGAGAAGGTCATAGTGTCTCAGTCGACTTCTCTAGGGTCATGACAATTAAATGATAAGTCGACAGTTGGGAAAAGTGAAACATACAATCAAAGAAACTTTTCTTTGTTTCGGTGCTTTTGGTTTTTTGAAGAGTTCGTAATTCACAATTCAACTCGTGTGCTTATTGCTCCATCATACCACCACTTCCTCACTCACAAGTAAAGATAATATAAAGCGTACGAAAATGATTGCTTGTACACTATAACTATATTGTTAAGATACTTGTGAAGATTAGAAAAAAATAAACAGTGAAAATATCAACCTATTTTTCCGTTATTTGTTTAAGTTAATGAAACTGTATTTAGTTAAAACAAATTTTAACTTGTATGATACAAACATTACGAATATTTGGAAAAACGGCGTAATGCATTTTTCAATTAGCCCATAGCTTGAGACATGTCATCAAAAAGTGATAATATTTTGCAAAACCTGTTCATTTTCTTGATATAAATATACAGTTGACAGGAATTTTTTAAATCTTGAATTTTCTGGGGTCCTATGTTTTTTTGACAAATTTCTCAAAACTATATTTTTAAAGCTACGTCGTTTTTCCACCCGTCTCCTCAATTATTTTTAGGTTAGTATATACAGTAATTTGAAACTTAAACCATACAAACTCTTCGTATATCTATGACCAAAAATTAAGTAACCCATCTATCTAATATAACTAAACGACTCCAATCTGCGTTCGTTCGTACTTTCACTCTTTATTTTTTGCAGATATGGTACTCCAATTCTACACTGATTTTGTACATATACGTCTCATATTTTGGGCATATCTTTTGTGTATATGCTTCTAGAATATATCGACATTCGTAATAATCATGTAATAAAACGAAATATTGAATTAAAATAAAACATATTTGATAGAAAAATCTCATCAAATAAGATATGCTTGTTTTTCAGATGATTAAACCTGAGCAAGCAGTTAACCCTCCGCTCTGACCATTATTTAATAATGATTTTATGTCCCGCAATGCTTTCGTCTTTCCCCTTCTAAATCCCAATTATTTGAACCCATTAACTCCGAGCCATTTACTACTTTAAGCTTTACTCGCGAGCCATTAACTACAATGTCACTTCACTCACTGCTGAATCCCAAACTTCCCAGTTTAAGGGTGACACTACGAACGTCTTCACTTGCCTCGAATGACCTTGGACCCCCAACTTTTCCACAACAAAAACAACATTAAATTATTACAACAACTTTTCCGTGTATCTGTACAGTATTATTTTTTTTTTATGTTTTGGGGAACAGTAAATATCACAAAAAAAAACCTAATAAAAAACTAAGATCTTACATCCCAGCTTCTTACGCTTGGTAAGAAATTGGCAATTCTTAAAAAAGTTACTCCAGTTTATGTTTCAACATCCGGGTTACACCGAAGCTTCCTCTCGAGTAGAATTATTCAGCTATCATTCTTTGGCGGTTTTTGACATTAAGCTTATATCAGTTAACTTCGTATCGACCAAAAACTTGACAAATCCTTGCGACATGCCAAGACAGTTATGCAATAGTTAAACAAATGTTCAATTTTAATATTGTTAAATATTTGAAATTGAAGATTTCCAAAAGTGTGAAACCATACCTGGGGACAGTCTTTCGGTGTTTACCGAAATTTATTTATTAAAACACCTACGGCATCAAGAATGCCGCAGGTGTAATGCTTTCAGAAAATATGGCATCCCTGATGATTTAAAGACTTTCAATGTCAACGTTGTGGTATTATTTTTAAAAATTCATTTCTTTAAAAAATTAATTGCGCACATTTTTTTCTCCCTTTGCAAGCATTACACATGCGAACAATTATCGTATTTAGTAAACTTGTCACCGGTGGGCGTGTTCAACTGAGGGGCTATTTAGTGGTTTACCAACCATGATATTCGAGAGTTCTTATAAGTTTAACAACGTGAGCTTTACAGTAAATTACACGCAATTTCCTAAACAATCGTGTTTTGTGACTTAATGCATACACGATATTTCGTAAAAGGCTATAAAATAAGTCATAAAATAGTAATTAAAAATCCGGTAAAAAACTAATTTTAAAAAAGTACCAAAAAAAAAATATAGCGCTTCCTTAGGTTTTCTACTGACCGAATAGATACGATACACTACATATGAAAGGATCCGGGCAAAATAGTGATATTTTTCAGAAAAGTTATTTTTATGATAAAATACTCCATAGAATCCCATACTGAGCAACAAGATGATTCTGTACATCATGCTGCCATTTTCTGGAAAATTCATGAAGTAATAAGTAATTACAGCTAGACTAACTATTGAGAAACAGTTTGACGTAAAAATGTCATTTTTTAAAAAAAAGTGTGGCTTGTCATCATCTTGCCCGGAGCCAGATATATACCAAGTCCTTACTTAACGCCGTGGTTAGATCCCTGAAAACCACGACTTTATGTTAGACAACGTTAAGTGAAACAATTTTAATTAACACTATACTGTAAGCTATGCTACAGTATATTGTATGCTACGATAAAATAAAATCCAAGTAAAAATAAAGATGAAAAAAATGACCTACCTTGGACCAACTGACCGGGTAGCTTGAAGATAAAAAATAGCCGACGTTTCGCCCCCTTTTTTGTAAAAAAACTGTTACCTAGAGGCTTGGTCACGGCAATATAATACAAAACAAAACAAGACACGAACAGAAACGACTAAACAGAAAGGACGAAAACCAACAATGAATTCTACACCTCAACCTGTTCACAAACCTACCAACTAATCCAGCTCGTCCTTCCTAACTCGCGCCAGCACGCACTCACTAACAAAACCAAATCACATTCATACACAAAAAGAACACTACCAACCAACTAAAGAAAAAAATCTAAAAAAACAACCCAAAACAAAAAACTAAACAAAAAAAAAACACAGAAGCACCCAAACCAAACAACACACACAAAAAAAAACACAAAAACGAACCTACCAAAAAAATCCCCAAAAACATTTATCCATATTTCACTTTCTCCCAAATGGATTTTCCCTACATCTCCTCAAATTTCCATCCTGCATTTAAATTAAAATTCGAAAAACTACCAATCACTAAGCCTTCTTTGATTTTTCTCGCAGTCCATCTCCTTTCCCTATCAATCACTTTAACCGACTACAGATTAACCCTATGCCTTAAGTCCATCCAATGGACTTAAGCATCCAAAGGACAAAGGACTTGTGCGAATGCGGCACACAAGCCGCATTCGCACGATTCAAATTCTTGACCGCATAAC
>JAQIWH010008547.1:0-10147 GCA_034695005.1 Cryptops parisi | reverse complement strand
CCTTCCAAACCCTCCCCCGAACTGCCTCCCAAGATGCCCCCCTTTCCCCCCCCCCATTCCCAATTTTTTTCTTATATACTTTTTTTCTTCTTTATAATTTCCACTAGCTTTTTATTTGTTGGAAAATTGTTTGTTGTTATTTCTTTTTTATTGACACTCAAGTTTTGAATTTTTTTTTTTTTTGTCATTTAGCAAACAATTTGAAAAGTTAATAAGATGGTCGGTGGTTTTTCTTGTTTTCTTTTTTTATAAAAAAAGCGAAGAAAAGTCGTTTCTAAGAAAATGAGGCGAAAGTTAATTTCTTTATTAACAGGGATTTTGTTTTTTTTTGCTTTCAGAAAGTTTAACTTGAATCTCCGCTTCCGTGCTTCTTTTAGCTTCCTTAAATGAAGCATAAAACTCGTAACATGTTCGATAAAAGACACCCAAACCCATCCTTTCTCTCCGAGTGAAACTTTTATCCTAATCCACGTTTTACGATGTTATCAATCAACAATTAACCAACGATAAAACTTGGTGAAACTTAGAATGGAAAACTTTCAACAATAACGATACTGACTCAACTGTATAAGAATGTATGATACTTGTTAAAAAAATTGAGCGTGCTATTAAAACCAAACAACAACAAAAAAAAGGGCGTTATATCTCGTATTTATCTTAATGTTTTCTACTCCTCCTAAGGGCTTCATAACGAAAATATCAACGTAAAAACAGGATTGTATTATTGTTGTTAAATGTTCTTTTAAAACACAACCAAAAAACGTTAAATCATTTATAGCGACGTTTCGTGCTTCTACGGGCTTCATCCGTAAAAAAATACTAAAGCAAAAGGAATATGAGATTTGTTGAAAATTGAGTATGTGCTTTTAAAACATCAAAACATTTAAAAGCCTCCAACCTCGTACTTCTCACTACGTTTCTTGTAACTCCTAAGGGTTTCATAAAAAAAAAAGACATTAACAATGAAAAAAGGTAAATGTGTTAGAATTGTTAAATAAATTCACTGATTGCTTTGAAAACACCGAAAGAAACCCAAAGACGCAAACTCACACTTTACTAAACGGTTCGTTTTTTAAGGGCTTCATCAGAAAATATTAGGTAATAAAAAATGTTTTCAGGTTTTTTTGGTGGAAAAATAAGTACAAGTATATCAGAACGGCAATCTTCTACTTTTTCTGCTTTGCTTTATAGTCGTTTACTTACTTATTTGTTTTCTAGCAAGAAGCCCTTAGGACGAGAGCGAAACATTCCAGGGTTCATTTCAAACTATCTTAAAAATCTATCGAACCAGCGAATTAAAATGTTATAAAATAAAACATATAGTATTTTAAATTGACATCCTCCATTATTGTAGAAACAAATTTTCAGTTTTGAACATGTTTTTGTGTTTGTTTTTTTTTTGCACACATCTTAAGCACATTCAACATCGTTTTTATTTTTTGAATAATTAACTTTGCACAAAAAAAGTTTAACGTATTAAACAAGATAGCACAAACTAAAATTATGATGAATATATGTTGAAACAAGTACATTAAAAATGCTTTTTAAGAATACCCTTCGTATAGTTTTTCTTTATGCGAATTTAGATTTATGCGATCTTTGAGAAATAAGGATATTCGATCTATGCAAGTTTCAAATTATTCCATTTTCGATTTCTGCAATTTTTGTTCGATTTTGTGCGATTTTTGTTACATTAGAAACGAAATTTTCGATTTACCCGGTTCTCACTTGATTCAATTTTTGGTACATTGAACTATACAGTATACCATAAACACCTGTAAATGGCGGTATAAGTTTATTCCCCCCACCTAACAAACTCACAATTGAAGCTAATATAAAGGATCAACTTTGACTTGTCCGAAAAACTTCGAAACATGTCCGAAAATAAACGTTGGTTTTTACAATAAACAGAATTTATCTGAATTGATACTTGAAAAACGAACATGTTCAACGAAAACTAAGAAAAACACAACGTATCATTTTAACGTATTTACGTCAAGTTGTTAAGTGTTCATTTATAATACGCATAAACGTATTGTATAATAGCGTATATATTATGTATAAAAAGTCGGATGAAATAACAATTTCTAGTCTACTGTAAATAATCCAATTATACATAAAAAAAACGAACATAAAAATGGGAAATTTCTCGCTTTTCATCATTAATTATTCATATTAAAAAGTAATCTCGAGCAAACGGGATTTTTTAGTGATTCGCCGAGATGATGTCTTCGCTATTTTCGCTTTTTGAATGTTGGCATTAAAAAGATCAACTTCGGTTTTTTTTTTTATCCCCTTGAAAACTTCATTGAAACACACGTTAAATAATCAAAAAAAGGAACGCAGAGCGAAACCTTGGCAGGTAATAATTCATTTTTTTGTGGAATATCATCGCAATTATTAATTCCGCATCATTAAAAAAATCTTAACGACGTTTAATCACGTTTGGTAAAAAAAAAATATTCTGTGGTTTCTAAAAAAAAAATTGAGAAGCTAAACTTTTAATTTAATCCTCTCGAGAGTTTTTAAAAAAAGCTTAGCGTATATATAAAAAAAATCCGCATGAAATTTTATCCTATGTCATAGAATTCAGCAAAATAGTTTTAACTAAATGAAGAAACTAAGACAGAACGTTGACACCTTATATCGAACAAAAATCTTTTTAGTTCAGTTTATAACTTAAAATTGCTATATATTTCGTGTGGACCAATGGAATACGTTTACAGTTCCGAATAACTTGTTGAAAAGTTGAAACTACGCCTGCAGTTTAATTGCACGAGCCACTTAAGACCTCGGTCTTGATTTAAACGTTGTAACCGTGTCAACAAAACGATGACTCCAAAGTGTCAACCCGTATAAATCGTGATACTAATTATCTTTCTTCCACCTTATTACCCTCTTAATATTTTAAACTTGATCTTTTCAACTCCCTTTTCGCAAACTTTTGCATTTGAAAATTTCGTTTCTAGCCGTTTACATGAATACGACTTTCGTTGACCATCTTTTGACCTAACAAAATTTTTATCTCCTGGAAAGATAGAAGATTAAAAAAAAATAAGAGACATAAAATAAAAAAGAAATAAAAAAGGGGGAAAAACAAAAAAAAATGGAAAATAGGGGGGTAACTTCCCAACTTTTGTTTCCCCTTCCCCCAACTGTAAATTTCTCTAAATTAAATTCTCACCCCTTGCCTATCTCGCATTCTATCTGACTTGGTGTAAGAAGGGTGGGGGTAGAAGAAAAGGGATATATATGAAGAATCTCCTTCCCATTGGGGCGAAGAGCGCGAGCGACCTTAGTGGACATCTCAAGAATTCTTATTGGTGCAGCCTCCTCTGGACGGGGAATTGGCAAATGTAATCTCACGAGGTTGGCGACACGTCCAACCTCCATGCCCCCCCTTTATTCAACCCCCTTCTCCAAGAAACTGGAAGTCGTCGTCGTCGTCGGTTCCTCCTCCTAACTTCTCCTCTGCGCGAGGCGTCTCCTCTCGCACCCACCGTTCTTCTCATTTGCTGTTCCCGGAGCAAAGGTTAAGTGGAGTTGGCACGTTGCCGAGAAATGAAATGGAAGCGTAAATTTCAACCCCCTCCCGCTTCTCTGCCCCCTTTTATTCGAGCCCCCTTTTTCTTTAAATCCTCTTCTTCCTCGTCCTCTTGCCCACTGCCCCCCACCCCCTTTCCTTTCACTCACTCACTGTTTCGCATCAGCTTGGAATTCCGTAACCATTACCTACTTTCGCAGCGAATTATCCGCGCCATTTTTCAAACGAATGATCACGACCTGGGCTGACATTTTCGCCACTCGCCATACCACTTGTATAATGTTTAAACACAACTAACAAGCACTTCCTCCATCCTTTTCCAAAAGCGTTGTTGTTGTTGCTGCTGCTGTTGATGTTGCTCACTTGATTCTAATCACCAATGGGCCATCATCATCTCACAACGACAACAATAACTACCACCACCACAACAACTACTAACCCTTAAGCTCCATTTCACACCATGTGCGAACTCGCTCGTTAGACGCATTAAGATGTTTGAAATGTACCAAGAAATTTTCTCCTTACTTTTAAAACCTTCTAAGCATCCAAAATGAACGTTAAGAATCAGCCAATGGTGCCAAAGTTTTAGCATATAAAGATTTGCGGATGAGATTGCCTGCTTCCCAAAGATAACCTAATAACCACACATTAAGGGTCCTGATATAAAAAGCTCCTCAGGCGTTAAGAGCACCAGGAACTGCCGGTTCCATTGTTCTGTGCCAAGATTATTGTTCCAACCGAGATTATTGTCTCTTTTCCAACCAATGTCTGCAAAAACTTAACACCCTTAATGTTGTTATGTTTGGTATAGGCCAACGTATCATCGAATAGAACAAAATCTATGACCAAACAATAGTAAACTTAGTAAACACTAAATGAACTACGTATTACATCAAATTTTCCACATAACCCAAAGCACGTTGCAAAGCATCTTTTGATACATAATGAGATCTACTAAAATCAATGGTTCTGTCTACCAGATTTTCTTGTCACATCCAGGAAGATCTCTCTAAAACATTTCCTAGAAACTTAAGCTGATTGTATTCCCTGTTTGCTTACTAAGAGAACGCCTAAGAGATAAAAACTTTGTCAACAGATCGATGGTGAAACGAGAATCAATTTTTTGGGAGGAGGTCTTAGTGGAAAATTACGTTTTCATAGGTGAATCATACTTTTGCAAAAGAAAACCCAAACTAGCAAAAAGAAAACGCAGAAGAGGTTGTCAACCTCGGGGATGATAAGAATATTCATTAATTCGGGTGTCCACGTGTTGGCGCCAGCACATTTTTGGCACATTTCAGAATTGGCTCTTTGCCAAGTAAATTTTACTCAATGGCCCAAAAGCTTGAAGAAAAGACAATAATCAAGATCAATCCATAAATATCGTCGAGTTGGAAAACGAGACAAACACTCACGGATCCACCAGTCGTAAAAGCACGGAGCGCTATAAAAATAATAATGCTGGTGATATGTATGCACTAGTTTTCACACGAAAAATTCTCTAATACCATTCCACGCTCTAAATAATCGTTTCCTGTCGTTGTTCGTGGAAGCTTTGGCGAAGTCCTCACAGTTCACCACCTCTAAGGTCTAATTCTTCATGTTCCGCGGAGCAGCATAACTGCACGTCATAAAAGCCTATCCATCTCTTTCGCCGACATATCGACACAATCAATGGCTCGCCTTCCTGTGCTTATGAAAATGTCAACGTCAACCCGTATTTCCGCCATGTTCCCACGCTCAAATAATGAGCGATTTTAATTTCCCTTAAACGCATCCATCATCCTCTTCAAACTAGATCAACCTCAAATGCCTCGGAACATCGAATGGGAATTATAGCAGTCCAAAGGATAATCTTCCCCCCCCCCTCTATATTTATATCGTCGAGTGTAAATGATGATCTCTTCCACTGAAGAAATATTGCTCTAATCCTCAAAATCCTCTTACGCGACACACGCGAATACTCTTAACCAATAACAAACATGCAACCAAATAATAATATATAAAAAAACAACGCATGGACCAGAGTGATTTTGAGAGATAGTCCATCTGGTGACGTCTAATAACTTCGAAAATCCCGTATTGGAAAGTGATACTTGTACCCAACATAGCAAAGCGGTAACCAATACTAACCCAAGGTGCAGTGATTCCTGATAGATTGCAACCTAGCATGTCCCAGCGGTAAAGAAAAAAGCAGAGTGAAGGAAAAAAGCACCTAGAAGACAAGCCCAATTGCCTCACGTCCATCATCGAGATCCGAGCAACAACAGTGTGGTAGTAGTAGAATCATCGCATGCCACATTCTTTCCATCCATCATCCATCAAGACGTAGCCGAAAACCTGGATCAACCATTCCTTATCCATTACAGACCATTCGTTCGAACGACATCCAGGTGAAAAGTTACAAATGACTTAACTGTAAGGAACAACTAGCGAAAACTCCCACAGGAGAGCAACCCCTGCTGCCATCCACCCACCATCTTGAAAAACATGTACTGACATGATTCATTCTTGCTCTCCACTAAGGGAGCAAGATAAAACCCCTAGCAGCATCGTGCAAATAAATATATAAAAAATCCCAAACAAATGGAAGGAAAGAGAAAGTAAACAGATTACAAGCAAGATCAGTCGCAAATCCTGATCATCCTACGATTTACGACTCGTAGTAAGAATCGCAACGACGTGCGGTAAATTGTAATTTGCGCCTCAACAACTGACGCAGGTTCACATTGTACGTAGCTTCATTTTCAAAGCGAAACGCCAGCACAAACATTTTCTCATTACTCTCCCCTTCTTACTCTTCGTAACATTCTTCCTTTTTTTTCGTCTTCCACTTTTACTCCCATTCCATCTGTTTCGATGTGTCGCGAGGTTGGCAACGAGGGAATGCAATTGAACCTCCGACGCCAACAAGCCCAACATTCGCTTTGGGCTGTTAGTTCTTCTCACTATACCACGAGGATTTACCAAAAACATTGGGGCTTCTGCCTGCTCCACTTCCATCCCTCCCCCCTTTATATATATTTTTTTGTTCTTGCTACTTTCCCACCAACTGAATCCAATCAATAAAACCGATGGGTTGCCCATTTGCAAGCTGCGAGCAAGATTTTCATCGACAAGAGGAAGACTTTAAAGTAGCTTTATAAATGACTGCACCACTCCAGTTCATTTTTAAAAACAATCTGTCAAGTTAAGTTTGAACCTGAAGAAAAATGTCGGTTTCGTGGCATTTTGACTGACACCTTCTCATTATCAAAGCTGGACACAGCGTCTCCTATGACTTCCCCATCTGCCTACACGAGTCTCAAACTGCGATCAATGTCGACATGAATGGATTTTTCAAACCAATAATTCAACGGATTTGTGAACAAAGTTTAGAAAATCTATCATAAAATAAACTATGATGTCAAGGTTTACAGAGAAGATGACATTTTTTTGCCTATCCTTTAACTTATATATAATATTTATCATATTTAATGTCACAGTAATAATTTTAAAATAGGCTATAATCTACAAAATACTATGTGTGCTTGAAAAACTATCTGAAAAGTGTAAATCGTGAATATTCGTGAAATCTAGAATAATCATAAAGCAGTTAGAAAACAGCGTTACTAGTTAAAGGGGTTCAGTGAATTGAGTGTTAAAATGTAAACTTGAGGTTTAAATCTGGGCTTCAGGCACAGTACAATGACGAGACAACCAGTGATAAGACATTGGAATGGTGCGAACGATTTAAAGATGGCTGTTTCATCATGTGTGGAACATTATGTATGGGACATCGATTGGTGATGAAATAAGTGTTGAACAAACAAATTTACAGCGGACTACACACAGACAGTGTGTACCATCTGTATAAAATTGTTTTTCATACCCAAGAGCCAATATCGGAGAGGGTCCTTCACTCTATGAGCGCTTGGAACCCCCACGGTTAAAATCTCACAAATGTATTTGTCACCATCTACAATATTCAAATTACTCATTACGGCTGATTGTTTTCGTCATTGTAATTAACGTATTGTGCTTAAAGTTTGCTGTAAATGTCTGCCGATTTCACACATCTTTTACAAGAAACTTTATCACCATTCGCTATTGCATACACACAGTGACATTCTTGCCCTCCATGTTGAATAACTGACTATCGGTGGGACCGAGCCATTCACATTGCCTACCTAAAATAAAAAACTTGTGCCATGCCCTGTCCTACCAACAAATATTCGTCGCGATCGCATTCGTCTCACGTCAAGTTTTTCAATCAAATTTCATTGCTCCAAACTATTTTTTGTCAAACTGACGTCAACTAACAGCGACTTTCAATCTCGCGTCAACACCAACATATGACCAAACCATTTGACCATAGTCAACATGCTGATGTTGTCTACAACCATCGAAGAGAGCTGTATGCAAGTTCCAATATCTGTTCCTCTTTTACGTTCTCCATAGTCAACACAAACGTTCGAATCAAATTGTTCAATGAAATAGCCATCGATTACTGGCATATCCACTGTAGATTAGAATTACTGTACTAATTGACAATGAATAGCGATTGTACAATGTTTCGGCGGTCTGTTTGTACTATGTAACCATCAATCACTTCGTGATTGCTTAAGCGCCACAGCAACCAACGAAACTGTGGAAAAATCACAACACCGAAAAAACGTTTGAAAGAGGGTTTGAACATGACTTTAAGCAACACCTCCGTCATTTCTGACGTCACGAAAATAGGTTTGACGGTAGATAAAAAAAGTCTGACGTGTAAAACCCCCTTTATAGCTATGCGACAAAGTGCCGGTTTGACTTGGACGCCCCTCGTACACGTTCTCATGATTTAAAACAATGGGTTTTTGCAATATTAGAAGTTTCAACATTAATTAAATAATGATAACATGTAACAGTACCAGATGGTTCTATGATGGTTTCAACAATAAACACCTACAAATGAACGTATGCAACTCAAGAGTATGCTTTACCAACACGTTTCTATTTACAGAAATGAACTGCAATCATATGAACCAAAACATGACAAATCAAGCATATAAAGTCCACAATAGTGTTTGTAAACAACTTTTGTAAACTAAGAACTATCGTTTGCAATGAGCTACCTTTCTAATGAACCGTTAATATTTAATTACAAAAAGGTTAATAAAACTCTACGGCAATGTATACGGCAATATGATTAGCATTAAAATTTAGTGACAACAAATTAAATAAAAAGATAAATTAATGTTGTTTGTGGTGTGTATCACTTCACATCTAACAAACAGAATTAACTAAATTGCACAGCCCAACTTGAGCGCAAACCACGTTCTTGACATAGACGCTTTGTTAAACAACAAGAAAAACAAAAAACGGAAGCGACAGAGATGGATTTCAAGCCCTGTTAAGCTTACTATTTCAAGTCTTAATTTTTCCTCTGAAAATTACGTTAGCGGCAAAAATGAAAAAAAAAGGGACCAGAAACGAGAAAAAAAAACAGTTTAAAATAAATACACCCAGAACACAGAAACGAAACACTCCAACCACATTCTCATCCTTCACTTCTTTTGAGGAAACGTTAATTATTAAAACAAAGCACGACTTGTAGTCTTGACGGTAATAAGAAAACGGTGTCACGAGCACGGCTTACTAATGAACAAACTACCACCACTCTCAGTGGTAGCAGCAGCGGAAGAAAATAGTGAACATTTTTCTCTTCTTGATCAATATTACTACCGACATTTTTGTTTCCACACACAGGTGCAACAAACCAACGTTTCGCTACAAAAGATGAGCAAAAAAAAGTATATAAATATACAAACCTATTTTTCATTCACTGTTTTTCTTTTTGTCTCTTTCATTAGGGTGCTTAATCTGAAGCTTTTTAGAATGTGCAGCTGATGTGGTTCGGATTCATCATTAAACCCCCATTTTTTCCTTTCCTCCTCTCCCCCTAAAAAAGCGTCAGATAGCTAATTAATACTCAGGTAAATCCTTTTCATAATTTTTTCTCTCTCGTTTATTTAAATAAAATAAAAAAATATTTTCAAAATAAAGAAAAAAACACCATCTGGTATATTTTTTTAAACCCTACTTAATGCACTAAAGAATGTGCTAATTAAGTTAGCTTTACAAATCTTAAATAGGTCATACGATTAAAAAAAGTTCATTTCTCGCTCAAAATCATGTTCCTCGGATACAATTTAAAACTAAAGAAACAAATCACGAATAAAAAATAATTAAATAAATTAAGGCGTATAATGGTTGTGAAGTTACAATTAAGAAAACAAAAACCTAAACCAAATTAAAGCAATTGTTTTTTTTTGTTTTTAATGAGACCGGATTTCTAACTATTAGAAAGTGATCAAATCAATCGGAGGTGTTTCCGAAATCACATTATCGGTAAAATTTTAGCTTAAGTGAATTTTATATGATCAATTTTATGCCAATGCGATATTTTCACATGATTCGACTTGGTGGGTAGCGCTCTTGAATTTGCAACAACAAACATTTGCGAATTTGCAATAATATGTTGAAAATTCACACACAACACATGTTGATGATACGGTATTATTACTTCCTTTTCCCAACCAAGAATTACATGTAGCGAACTACTGGATTGAGAGAGAT
>JAQIWH010008546.1:0-10148 GCA_034695005.1 Cryptops parisi | reverse complement strand
ATATACACACATACATACATGTGATAAAATATAATCATTCTTATATTCCATTTCCAACTTTGGTGTTTCAAATCCCGACATCATCATCATCTTGCGATGAGCCTCAGGATGTTTTCGCATATTTGCTATCATCATCATTATTATGAGACTGTTTTGTTGGATAGGTCATCTGCCTTTGTGATTATTTGTTTTCCTTTTTTTGTTGCTTTGTTTATCATCATCCTTCTGGCGTTGTTGCGTTTTAGTTTAAAAAGAAGAGTTTGTGCATTTTTAGTGTGTTTGTGAGCCAAAGGGTTAACAGCTGCCTGTTCACCTTGGGAAGTTTCGAATCGACCTTCGAGTTATTTTGACCTTTGATTCAGTGTAAATCGCCGGCATATGATACAGGGTGTTTCGATAAATTGTTACTGAGACCATTATTTATTGAAAATAAAATGCTTACGAGAGGAGGAAATTGAATTGGAAAAAAAATAATGTTTTTGAGGTTATCAGTGTTTCTGTACACAGTTAGTGTTGCCATTAGTGTATGTAACAAATTTAAACTCAATCGTCCGTTTATATTTGTAACAATAGTGTAACAATACAGTACACTATGTTTTACTACATTATTAAAATTTAAAAAATGGAATCACTCAAAACACGCATAGATTAAATTTTGAAATTAGTCAGAGATTGAGAAGTTTTAATTCGCATAAATCGAAACATGCACAAATCAAAAATGAATTGTTTGTAGGGTATGTATATGACAGTAGTCTATAAGTATATCTGTATATGACATAGTCTATAGTATACAAAGAGTATGCTTAAAAAGCATTTCTAATGTACCGTAACTTGATTTAATTGACATTTTCACTTTACAACAGCTGTTAAAATATTCGCCTTTTTTTTCTACTGTAGGCTAATTTAAAAGTTGCCTTAAACGGTTTATTTACTATACTCGAGCATCTAATAATCAATGACGGTGATGCCAAAAAAAAAACCCCACAAATTGATTGATTACATCCGTCGCTGTTTACATATAGGCTACGCGGTTTTAGAAGACGATGATCACATTAGAGTGAAAAAAAATTATATATACTTAAAACACGAATGTCTGTATTTAAGGTTTAAATTGCACTAGCAAACAACGTGTTTAAACAACAGTTGGTTTGTTTGGAATATGCTTTTCAAACCGCGTAGGAAGTTTCACTTTGAAAAAGAAAAACAAACTATAATAATAAAGTGTTGGGAATATGTTAATCATGGAGGTTAATGCAAATAATAACAGGGAATAGCATGATTTGTAACGTTGTCATCCACTTAAGGTATTTTCCTTGCAAGATTGAGGGTCGGGAAATGAATAAATGTCATCATTACGACCGTTGTAAAACGACTCGACAGGTGGGAGAAGTTTTTATGTTCAGGATGGCGATTAACAAGTGCTCTAAGTTTCTAATGTTTATATATGTATGTATGTATATATATAAATATATATGTATATAAAGTATTTTCGAAAGCAATTATTCGTTAGAAGTAAAGGTCACCTTTACAGGTCACTAGTTTATGACTTGTTTTTCACGCTGCGAATTTGATTGTCTGGCTGAAATTGAGTTTTTAGTTTTTTACATCTGGAGATATTTACAACGTTGAAATAGATAGTAAAAAAATTATAAAAACCGATTTTGTTATAATGTAAGTTTTCGAGTTATGCGGGCGATTTTGTTTATATGCTACGAGAAAAATTCTCCCGGATGCTAATTAATGGCGAGAATATTTTGCTATTATGCGATTTTGTGCTGTGGTTTACAAGTGATCAAACGCATAAGTTTTATTTGTTATTTTTGCTGTTGCCAAAATTGAAAATTATGCGAGTTTCGTAGAACATAATTGTCGTATAAATCAAGAACTTACATAGGTATGTATGTATGTATAACATTTTAAACATATTACATTATGTACATGTATGTTAAACATTAGTTTACTATAAAAGTAAATCCATCAATAATGATGGGGAATTCCCGGTTGGGTATCATGTGATGCTGGTTGACCAATGGCTGTTGAGATAATAGATGTGATGTATCTTAGCCAATTGAGGAAACAACAATGCATTCCCACGCGTTGCCATGGAAACATTCGGTGAGCGCAGCATCTATTACCAATCAGAGTAGACAGATTTGTGTCTTTTAATTTTTGTTGGGATGTATTTGAATACACAGGGTGATAAAAAGTCATTATACAGTGTAAAACAGCTTTATTGGCGGAACGAATAATAGGAATTTCATAGTGAATACCTACATGTAATTCAAAGTTCATGATGTTAACTATTATGTTTGATTGATGTGAATTTTGTTGTAATTGTAATGGAACGAGCATTTGTAACGATAAGATTTCATTCATTGATTAGCTAATGCTTGGTGGCCTCGGGGGACGAATCGGATAAAAAAATGGCGGTTATAGATTTTATTTATTTTTATTTTGCATCATCTCACATTGGGTTTGATTTTAAAAAATATATGTATATATATATCGATAAAAAAATCGATTTGTCTGGTTCAAAAGCCTTTTAGAATGAATTGTATTCATTAAGTTTAATTGCTTTCAATTACGTTTCCACGGGCTATGAATTTTGAAGTATGGTTAATTGCATGTACAAATTACACTTTTATCTTGTGTATCTGATTCAGAAAGAAACACATTATAGGTCTATGTGTTCTTTTTAATTTTCTAAAGAGAGTGGAAATATAAAATAAAAATATAACGTTTTTTTATATACATGTATATAAAAAAATAAATCACCATATGTTTTAGGAATGTTCAAATTTGAACATTTTGCTTGAAAGCGCCTCATGAAATCTGGTTCAAATTTGAACAACCCTTTTACTGTAACAAAAGTTCAATTTTGAACAGGATTGTGTTTGATGCAGCAGCTCCTCGTAGAAATCTGGTTCAAATTTGAACAACACTGTACTATTTCAAAAGCTCAATTTTGTACGAGATTCCGTTTGATGAAAACGCCTCATAAAATTCGGTTCAAATTTGAACAACCCATTTACTGTTCTGAAAGTTCAAATTTAAACCGGATTCTGTTTGACCATTGCATATTGGTTTGATGTCGTAGCTCTTTCTACACTTGTTTGAGCAGCGCCTCATAAAATTCGGTTCAGATTCGAACAACCCTATTACAAAAGATGGAATCAGGTGACCTCTGACACTTTTGCTGCCAGTGCAGCAACCTCAACTAACATCAACACACCTGTTGGACAGTGTTGTAAAGAAAACTCTTTCCGATCACATCAGAATGCGATTTGCAAGATATAACACACAAAAAATGGCGGTTTCGATGATGAGTGCCTGGAAATTATACAGTCGGCATTTGACACGAAACGGTTTAATTACAGTCTGTTGTTCCAATCTCAATCCTCCTCCTTCCCTCGAGGCCACAAGACAATCGACCTCCCAAACAAAAAATTTTGTGAAACAAAAAATACCATGTCTTACAACCTTTAAACTTGGGCTACCGTAAAAAAGAAACGGGCTGTCGAAGAAAATTGTTGTAATACGTTGCTTCCGAATAATACGTAATTGCTACTCTCGTATTGATGAAGGGTACGTGTCAGTTTATGGAGGTGGGCGGGGATAATAGACTGCTGGGGTATAATACTTTTTCGTTATAACGAAAATCGATGGGTTGTATTATATAGCGAGTTGATTATATTAGTGTATTCCTCGAATAGTTTGGAATAAATATTTTCCTCCAACTGAGAAATCAATTTCGTCTTGCAACAGATGGTTTATGATTATAATAAAGATGGAATATGTAATTGATGAACAACCCACTGTTTTTTTTTAATATATAAAAGAAAAAAGTTGTATAAATCGATATTAAATTTGGCGTAAAATTATAGGGTCATCGGTTATGGTTGTTATAACATGCATAAGGGGTGTATTGAAGAAGATAACAGCTATGCAATGAGTCGTGAATCACGATTTGAAACTCCTCATAGGAGGTCCATTTTTTGTTTTTATTTTGGACGAAATGGAATTTTATTTTAATTTTTTAAACTATGGTTATCGATATGGGTAGGATAGTAAAAATATAAAATTATGTAAAGAAAAAAAATATAAAATAATAATAATCTTAACGGCTAGTGACCTATCAGGCGCCGTTATGGCGTCTGTCTATCAGATTCGAATTTGGAATGGGGGGAAAAAATATCGATTACTATTTGAACCACGTGGTGTGTGACATTCAAGTTATCTGAACCTCCTGTTGAAGACCAAAAAAAAAATTGATCGTAAATTACTTCTGAAATATTTACAACGTATACATTTTTATGGTAACCAGTGTTTGTTGTGTTTTTTTGCTATGTTTAGGATAAGATTGAATGGTTTTTTATTTGGATTTTATGATCAATTTTTTTTTATATAAAAGAAAACATCAAACTCCAAATACACTCAATACTTGAGTGTTGAAGTATGTATATTTTATGTATATGTTACCGGCAATTGAGCTAATTGACAATATCTTCTCTGAAACAAAATTAAGCTCAAATTTAAGCTTTAATTTAAACCTAAGTTTTGCATAACTTAACTATTACAATGTAAATTCATACTTTGAATTTTAATAGTTACGTTATGTAAACAGTTACAATAATTTCATACTTTGACAAATAATTGTGTCCAATGCCTTGGATACTTTGGATAAATTATTATTATTATTATTATACAATATTGATACAAAACCTCAGCATTGCCTGCAATGCCTGGATTATATACATTGCCGAGATGACCAATACACATACGCTATTCATAGATACATCATATATGTTACTGGCAATGTTTAGAAGCCTGGTTTTGGCAATGTTTGAAATCAACATTGGAATTTGTTAGTTTTAGACCAAAATTTGGACGTAAAAAATAAATAAAAATAATAATAATACTAATAAAAAAATATTTTTTAGAGAAAATGTTTTAAACTAACCTAAACATTTGTATACAAGATGTTATTTCATACTTTGTCAAAAGAGACGAGGCATAAATTGAATGTCGAAATTACTCAGAGATCTAACATAGTATTTTGCTAGTTGTCGATATTCGGTTATTACATTTTGAGTTCCACCGAACTATGCTTGTGGAATATTGTCGAAAATTGCTTTTTTTTAAACAAAAAATAACTTTATGGCAAAATGGTTTTTAATTAACAGTATCGCGTTAGGACTACGCTATTGATAGTAAGTTTTAATTCGCATAAATCGAAACATGCAGAAACCAAATGTGGATTTTTTTGCATCATATACAGATACAGTAGGCTATATTAAGAATATGCTGAAAAATTATATTTAATGTACAAGTACTTGTTTTGTTTTTTCATTTTAAACGTGTTTATAACTTACATACGATTGTGATAAATATACATAACAACAAGTACATTCGTTCCGATCAACATCCTGCACAATAACTAGAATATTGAGTTGTAATGTATAATCTGAAGAAAAAAATATTATTATTCTTATTCGTACGATCAGTTACATTTTATGAGTCGAGATTTTTATTTTTAATCTGGGTAGTAAATCAGTAGTCTCGTCAGTCTTCTTCTTCCTCGTCATGATCTCATCCTGATAATTTGGCAGCAACGTTTTTAGTAAGTGCAATCACGTCAGTCCGCTAACATTTTGCCAATCTGACGTCATCCGATTTTTGCCTAATGAGGTTCGTAACATGGTTTCGACTTCCATTATGAAACCCACGCAGAGTTTTTTAGAATGCACTTATGTCTGATAAACTTTCATATTTCAACGAGATAACGACAGGCCTTGGCATTTCGAGCATCTATTCAAAAATAATAGTAATAAAATAAACGGGGGGGGGGGGGAGAGAATGACCACCATTTGTGCATTAATTAAAGGGCGGGTTTTAGTTTTGGTTGGGTTTTTTTGCATGTTCTGTGGGGACATTAATGTGGAAGTTACGTCATGATGATTTCACGCAGATTTTTATAATACGTGTTTATTTTTTGTACTCTTTATATCAGCTTCACTTGTGAGTTTGTGAGGTGGGAATTTAACGTATACTGTCATCTACAGTCGTTTATGAAAATACTTTTTTATTTTATTTTATACCTATTTTGGTTTTTTGGTGTATGTGTTTGTTTGGTTCGGTTCCTTGGAACTGCTTGATGCAAATAAATAAATAAATAAACAAATAAAATATACTTTAAAGTTCAATGTAACAAAAAACGCATAAAACGAGAACCGAATAAGTGTTTCGCATACATAAACAAAATCGCATAATTTCAATGTAAATCCCACATAATATATAAATGAATAAATAGAAAATTGCATAAAATAAAAAGTGGAATTACTCAAAACTCGCATAAATCAAATATCGAATGACTCAACGATCGCATAAATCGATACGTGCAGAAATGAAATTACTCATCTAATTTACTCAAAGATTGTATAAATTTTAATTCGCATAAATCGAAACATGCTAAAATCAAAAGTGGATTTTTTGGCATTATGTATGTATATACAGTATATCTGTAAATGACAGTAGGGTATATAAAGATAAAGCATTTTTAATTGTTTTATATATTATAAATTATACAGTATTATATCACAAAGGAACTTTTATCACATTTCGTCTTATACTGTATATATCACATAGTTATTAGTTATGAGAGTTTTTTGTAAACAAACTTTGTTATATTTTGTGGGTTACGAAAAAACTTGTAGTCATTGTTATACGCAATTTTTCGTACCTAATTTTTAATTAATCGAGGTTATGATGCAGGAACAAAACTTTGTCCATTTGGGTTGCTGGCTGTAGGGTGGGATCATTGATGATTTGTTCGACTTTCGAACGTGAGGCGGGGTTGGTCAAGGTGCAAGTGACTGGGATGTTGAGCACCCGACGAGCTAGTTGTCTCAAATTTGGAAATTCCTCTTCGTTTTTCCAGTATTCCAGGACGTCCTGAACGACTCCCGAATTTTTGCTGAGGTAGTTTTCCACCTCGTAAAACTCGTTGGGTTGCGCGTCGTCGTCGTCGTCGTCCGAACTGCTGTCTCGAAACTCCCAGAACGTCCGGTTCATTTCCGAAGTGTTGCTGTTGAGTTTGCGTTTCTTGTTCTTCGGTTCGCCCTTGATGACGTTCGATTTGGATTCGTCGATAAGTTCCTTGAGCATGTCCTGCACGGCGCAAATGGTTTTGGACCTTTCGTCGCCGTTGACGAGTCGTTTCATCTTTTTGAAGTTGGGGTCGAGGAAGAGGGCGACGTAATGCAGAACGTGGATGGTGTATTTTTGAGGTAGTTGGACACGTAGGTGACGTTTCAACTCGATGGCCAGCGTGGAATCTTCGGCCGACGGTTTGCAGTGCTGCTCGATTTTTAGTTTCCAAAGCACCATTTCGGCCGCCGACGTGGGCGACAGATGAGACGACAGACCGTCGGCACACTGTTTGAACATGTCGACGAACTCGAGAACGCATCGGATCTTGTTGATGTTGAACGTTTCCAGCTGAAAGAGTTCGTCGTGCTGGAGCAGGATTGTCTGTATTTCCACGTACAAGTCGGCGACGGCGCGCAACGTGTAACGGACCGACTTCCAACGCACGCGTTCGTTCTTGAGCGTCAAGTTTTTCGACAGCAAACCGTCGAAACCGGACGTTTGAAGGAACGTCAATAGATCTTTGACGGAACCAAGCACTCCTTTGGTTTCTGGCATGGCGTCGCTTTCGCTCAACAACTCCTCCATGATGGCGTCGAGCGAGTGGCAGACGCAAGGAATTCGGTTATAGGCGCGAAACGCGGCCACCATTTTGTCGTCGTTGCTGGTGACGATGATGCCTCGGTGGAGCTTGGATTCGGCGGCCGGTTCGCTGCCCAAGTACTGCGACAGAATGTTGATCACCACGTTACGCAACGTGTCGGCCGACGCGTCGACGTCGCATTCTTTGGTCCCCAGCACGAACCGCTTCATTTTGAACGCTTCCGAAACCATGCGTCCGCTGAGCGTGACGTAACGTTTCTTTTGACGCGCGTCCGTCCACGCGTGACAGACGAACGCCACCACGTTTGAGAAGAGGAGGTTGATCACTTCGTTGTTGGTCCTCTCGTACAACTCGTGAGCGTGAGTGGCGAGCAGCGTCTGCTTGTTGACGAACACCTCGTCGACTGCCACTTTTCCGCACTCGGCCCCCACGTCGATTAGTGTTTGACACAGACTGCGGAAACACGCGTCGTCTGTCGAACCACCATCTTTGACCAAATAACGCAGTTGCTTGTCGACGACCACTCTTTTTAGTACATCCGAGATGACACTGTTTGGATTATTGTTGTTGCTGCTGCTGTTTTCCCGGATGAAAAGCGTCAATGGCTTTTCTTGGGTCGTGGTGGTGATGGTTGTCGTAGTAGTTGGTTGTACCAGCTCGTGAGTGGAATGTTGATGATGATACTGCTGCTGCTGTTGTTGTTGCTGGTGTTGCATTATCCGGTTGAAGGAAGTGTTTCTCACCGAATTGCACTTGTGTCGCAACAGGCCGCCGGTGCCCGTTTTGCTACTGTAGGTCACGAACGCCGAACAGATGTCGCACCGTGCGAAATCCTGAGGCACGCCATTGAAGTAGACCACTTTGAACCGCTTCCACAGGTCGCTTTTCCCTTTCTCGTGAGGCAGAAACTGGAAATGGTTGTCGAACGCTTCGTTGTGTAGCAGCTTCTCCAAAATGTCCTTGGACCCGATCTTTTCGCACATGACGATTGATCAGGAAGAGAAAATCAACACAATTTTTGGTACCATGGTGGTGATGGTGTTATGTCATAAAACTGCTGTAAAGGCTTCAAGCTCACAACTGCTGCAATGCAGATACGAGACTAGGTCTTTGCTGGGGCTCCTCCGTGAAAAAAACTGCTTGTTGGTAGTGCAACGAGCAGCGAGCTTTGTTCTATTTCCTTTTTCAGCAAGGTCACGAGAGTAGTGAATGTTGAAGTCACGCACGGCAGATGGCGGATAAGCACTGACATCACGCACGCACCACGAACGGATGAATCACGCACACTCACGTCTAATTGGTTCGGCCTCGACCATTTCCTTCTCCGAGGCACGTACGGCTGTTGAATACGAGAAAATTCTTTTGACGATCGATATTCCGTGTTCACGGTCACGAACTCTGCACGAAATCGATATCAAAAGAAAATATACATTGGGAATTTTAATTTCTTTTTGTGTATATAGGGAATGTGGCGGCTGAAATTCATTTTGTTTTTGATACATTCAACAAAATAATTTTTTAGGCTAACTTTGTATCAGTTTTTTTATCAGATGAAAGATTACATTTGCGTGTTATGAAAGATAATATGTGCTTATCCGTGTTTCTCACTGATATGGGTTTTTTTATAGAATTTTCTTAGGGCTGTGTTTTTCTACATTTCACGCAGACATTGTATATTGTTGTACAGATTTTTTTTACATTACTTATATCCGACCACAGTTTATTGGTTTATTTTTTATTTATTTTTTATTGAACGCTCAAATGAGCAAAGTTGTAACAAAAGTTTAGGTCACTTACAATGAGTTTTTAACTTTAGTTTAAAATGAATACATTGATATATACATTGATTGCCCGTACAAACTATGGACAATTTTCGTAAACCAAAAGTAACACATTCCATAAATGTAGAGAATTATACGGAAAACAATTGGTTACATAATTGGATTGGTTAACTTTATCCCTTTGTTCAGAAGGATTGAGTTAATACATTTTTAAGACGTGCATTTTTAAGATATGTTAAATTGTTCTTACAAAAAAAAAATGCTTGTTGACTTTCCTTTAAGTAGAAAGGATTATTGATCCACTCCAAAAACTTAAAAAATGTAAACTGTGGGTTGACATATGAAGAAAAAAATATCTAACTTTTTTTTTTCTTCATTTGTTTTGAAATCGTTGGCATTCTCAATGCAAACAGTTTAAAGGTCTTTTTCCAGTCCCATCTGCTCCAAGTCAAACAAGAAAACAAACCAGACCGACCTACAGCAAATAAAGCAAACAATATAAAGGCACAACAAGGTTTACAGTGTGTTCCAAAAATAGTCTTGTATTCTCGATGCAATTGATGGGTTACCACAGGCTATAACGCAATTGGAGTTTTATGCGGGCATTTATACAGTGT
>JAQIWH010008545.1:0-10148 GCA_034695005.1 Cryptops parisi | reverse complement strand
CACATATTTTTTGTTTCGCATAAAATTGTGCTAGAAAGGTATAATTGTACCTGACACATTCGAAAATGCTTGCAAGTCATTTTTGACAAAAATGTTACTAAACACCCTTTTACACCAGACCCTTCAATTATATAATACTCTTCCCAAGTCAATCGAATACTTCTGCCTTCTTCGCCATGAATCGATATCCTACAAAAGTGCGCTCTGGTATATTCGTCAATTTGACATCGATAACGATTTCATTTTTTCACGTGATCGTTTCTTACGACCCATTTGGTTGTTCACGTGATCAAATCTTTTCTATTTTTATTTAATAGAGCGAAGATCGTGACGCGATTCTTTGCAAAAAAAAAAAATTGTTTTAAAAATTTCCTCGGAAAGGCGGAAAGAAGCAAATTTTTATGTGTTTTTTTTTTCAGGAAAAAGCCATAGTTCACTCCGATTCTTGATTTTATTTATTTTATTTTTTGTTTTATTTAAAAAAAAAGGGGGCGAAATCGAGGTTTCGGTTGGGTTAAAAGGTGCTTTAAATATGATCTCAATCGTGCCTTTTATTCAGAAAATTCCAACCAGTTTTCCAGTACTAGGGCATAAAACACAAGTTTTTAGTCGTGGCATGGGCCACGTTCCATTTCATAAAACCGAGTGTATTGTTGAAAGGTTCATTGTAATGGATACACACCACAAACGCAGTTTGATCTTGATCCACTCACTCCTTTGTCGCTTCGCAGCATCATCGTTTTGTGGGAAAAGGTTGACGATCACGTGATGAAAAGAGTGGCCAGTTCAAATTCACTCCAATTCCTTTTGGCGTTGAGTGGAAAGGGAGCGTCGTTTTCCTCGTTGGAAAAATTAAATTGTTAATAAAGGTGAATAGAATTTTTGAAATGGTTAACCGTTTATCGGTGACCGGTGAATATAATAATCATAATAACAACAATAAACGTCTGATTTTCCGCTCCTACTCGTTCATTGTGAAGAAGCAGCGCCGAGAGAGTGAGTTGGGTTTTTTCAACTCGGTAGGTCGTTGCTTTCGATCGACTTACAAATATGGTCAAGCTCGATTTCGTTTCTCGCTTCACGCAACCGTGATAAAGCAAATTTTCGGCGAGAAAGTGGACATTAAGACGTCCTCCATATTGCGTGGTATGCTATAAGAATTGATTGTCAAGTCAATGCTTCCCCCTGTAAACTGTCCTACAATGACATGAAAACAAATTTGACTAACCTAAAATATCTGTTGAGTCGATTGATTTTGATTTCAATCCTCTATTTTAACAAGAAAAATATTTATTTATTATTTTAAATTTCCCGGTTCAAACGAACCAAAATATTACAATGTATTGCAATAAAATAAAGGACAAATACGGATTAGAAGATACATCATTGTAAAAAGAGATCCAATAAGCATAGATGATGACAACATTATTACACATGCAAAAGGCATATAAAATACTATTATTAATACTACTAGCTTAAATCCGTTGAAAAATCAACGAATGCTATTTGAAATTTAAATGTAAACCACTTGACACAACAATACAGAAATAGCGCGAGAATTTCATGTTAATTTCAAAATAACATTCATTGTTGCCTTTATTGTTTAAACTTTTAAATTCATCAACCAATCAGCAATCGAAAACAAAGTCACTTTTGGGTTTTATTTAATAAGATTTGTAAAAAAATTTAAAAAATTAGTGCGTTCAAAAACTCTTGACAGATGTCGACAACATACTCATAAAACCTATGAAGTTTGTTTTCAATCGTCAAAACTATGAAACTCTTAAAAAGTTTTGAAACTTGCAATGTAGGCCTATATTAACAAGATGTTGAATAAGTGCACTTGAGTGCTAGTTACTTTATTAATTACGAATTGGTAAATTTTGGAATTATTTTGTTTTCGAAAACTGTCGACAGATGTCGTTACCAATCCCATAGTGAAATTTCGGTGCATAAGTTTGTATCACAATGCCAGAAAAATAAATTTATGAATGTTACAAGTTTTTAAATTTGGCAAGTGTATTAAGAAAAAGTTGAATGAGTGCACGTGAGTGTTAATTTTTTCTTTCCTTGTGAGTTTGTGCTTTTTTTTTTAAACTCTCGATAGATGTCGTTATCAATCCAAACATAAAACTAATATGGATTGAGTTACTGAAAAACTTCACTTTTGAGAGTTGTGTGTCAATATTGTCATTAAATTTCACTGTTTTAACTACATATGCAAAATTCATCAAAAAAAAAAGAATCCATCAAAAAATAAAACAAAATTTCACCAAACAAATCGTTGAAGAAAGATTAACCTTCCGAAACATGTTCAACTTTTGTAATCTGTAGACAGTCAAAATAAAAATTTGACAAACTTCCAAAACTGAAGCTTTTCAGTAACTCAATCCACTATTGTCATCCATTGACATTCGAAATTATGCTTATAGTCCATTAAGCTTAACAATTTAATCCATGAAAATTACAACATTTGCATACATATTAAACAAATACTTTAGATTATAATTTTAATTCGTTTATAAATTTTTAACAAATTTGTTAATATTCAAAGTCTCTCAACAGAAGTTGTCTCCAAATCTAATCGTACAACAACACCAGCTTATCAGCGTCCAATCAGTAATCATTAACGCATTAGAACGCACCCTTCGGACAGTGATGTGGACATTACCAGGTGTAAAAGTCAAATTAAGACAAACAACTCGCATAAAAAATCCCAGCCTCATTTCGAAACAGCATAACAACCCGTTTCAGCACATCATTAATTTCGACAACACGAATATTTTTCACGGCACCCTCTCTCTCAATAGAATATCCAGCGCGGTAGTAGGTATGCTAATCTTGATCAAAATGAACGGCCTAACGTTTCATCGTTGCGACACTATCGATTTTCGCCCGCGTCGCAAGATCGATGTCAGTCCGTTACAGATTAGGATAAGCGATGCAAACGAGCATTATCTTCTCTTCCTCGTGCTTTTTTCCCACTCTTTTCCCCCTATCCTTTCCACTCTGTCACCATTTCACCCCCTTGGGGTGTGAAACTGATTCGAACTGAGACCCCCCAAACATACTTGATAACGTTCTCTCCACCCCGACATATAAATAGGACGTAAAAAAAAAACTTAACACACTCCATATATACGACGAAAATGAGAGATGAAACGCATTAAAATGGCCCCTTGGGTGAGTGCGATATAGCTACCAAACGTCCAAACGTTAAGATCTCCTTCTTTGAGAAGTGACAAGTAAGATTATACCGTAAGCTGTCGATGTATCATACTGTATAGTTATAGTACATTATGTCTGTGTGTTAACAGCATTTATATAGAGTGCGGAAATTCTTATGAAGAGTAGCCCAAGTCGTCACCTCCCTCTATCTATCTTCATCTCTGTGAGAACGCATCGTGGTCCTGAACGCTTGGTCCATTCAAAGCTGTTCTGTTGCTGTTATCAAAGCTGGTCGCTTTTTCGACGCGTGTCAGTGCACCTAGCGACATTTTAATAAAACGAAACCTTCAACTATCCAAATCATGTTTCAATTGAAACCGTGCATGGCACGGGAAAACTTCTAGTTTTATAGCGGCTTTTGGTAAAATATAAAATAAATCAGGTTTTCTACTTTCTATACATTGCTTAGGTATTGTATAAAATTTCTAGACAAATATACGTTTGGCAAAGTATGAAATAAGTGTTTTCATTTTCACTTTAATTGAGCTGGGGATTACTTCATTAAGCAAGGTTACAAAAATAAAAACACGGATATTTAGGGACGAATCAAGTTTGACATTATTGGAAAATATTTTTCAACTCTTTTTCTGGAGTACCCTTGATTTGTTTTGTCGCGTTACGTTGGATATCACAAATGCCTGAAAATCTTGGTCATTTCATGGCAGTTTCGACTTTTGAAAAAACACCAGGATTATGTATATTGTATCTCAGTGTTTAATTTAATCTATTGTAGTATCGATTATTAGAAAAATAAAAACAAACCAATAACAATAATAGAAAATAAGCTATTATAAAAAATAAAATAAAACCTTGACATTTTTTTTAATGTGTTTTGTTCATTTTTTACTGGACTCGCACCGGTATTCAAAAAAATCTAAACATAAACACACAAAAAAATCTAAAATCACTTGGATGCATTTTAGTTTTTTAGTCAAAATATTTTGCTCTATCAGCATTTGTGGTCACGTCAATGAAGAAAACAGCGATATAAGATGTTGCGTAGTTTTTAGCACAAAAAATGCATATAGATATCTGTTTGAAATATACTCTATCCGCCAAATGATGCTGACTAGGCCAAAACTCCGATCCTTAAAAAAATATTAATCGATACTTGGTGAGATTTTTTTGCAAAACAAATTTTTAATGCTGACGTATTGCTTTTTTTTAGCGCTATATATAACAGTTTATGTATACAATATTACATATATATGTATAAATACAGTTTATTGAAATTAAAAAAAAAAATTTGAACTTCTGAAAAAGTAACATTAAAAAAAAATCTTTTTTGTTGGATTTTTACTTTGATTTCTTGAACAGATTCTCGGTTGAGAAGAACAAAACAAAAAATTACAATTTAAAGGAATGAAAAAAAATCGAATTTCCACTTTAATCTGTTCTTCACCCAAAGCTTTTCTACCCCCCCCCCAAGAAAAAAAATTGAAGATGGCGAGCAGAAAGTTCTGTTAGTATAGGATGTTGAAAGCGTCTTGAAAATTAAATTTCTGATTTCATTCCGATTAAAAGCGTCCCAATCACATTTTCTCTTCCTTTGTTTTTTTTAGCCGAAAATCCTTGTTTTTTTTAACAAAGTAAAAATAAAGGATTTTCATTTTTTTCCAGACAAAAAAAAAGATAAAAAGTCGGAAATGTCGACCAAAATGGTCCTAATAACGATGGAAGCAGACGTTTCCGAAAACAGACCATCTTTTTCTTATTTTTAGAAAACTTCATATTGTCACCAACCAAAAACTCAATTCTATTATATATATATATACAAAAAATATCAAAAAATTGAAAATGTTTGTAAACGACCTCCGAAAAGCGGATGACGTTGGAGACCTAGGTAACAAGTGCGTTATATCTACAAGATATGAAAATTACATAAGTATTATAAATAACATATAAATTCAACTACGACTTCCGCCGCCATCTTTATATTCGAGAAATGAAGACGGGGATAAAAAATGTACGGAAGCTTTCGTTTAATTAAGAATTCCTTCGGCATATTTTCTTTGCAGCCTCAAATTCCACCACATCCGTTCCTTTTGGTCCCACAGAGACTCGTTTGTATTCAACATAGATAAGTTCCATTCGTGCCTTTCACACTTTGGCAAAGAAGAAGAAAACGAAGGGAAAGAAAAAGTCCCTTATTGCACGTTGTGAAAAATATCATCATCATCATCATGGTGATATTAGAATATGAAAAGAACGAGTACAGTTTGTGTTGTTGTATCTTTATGACATAAAGAGCTTCTGATAAAAGTTTGACGTGTTTGTTCAAAACAATGAAAGTGTACTACAAACATCAGAGACAAAGGTAAATATTTAATTATTTTTCGTTTTAAAATGGCATAAATTAGAAGTTTTGTTCTGATAAAAATAATATATAAAACAGTGAAAAAAGTTTTTAAAGTTCGAAAACAGTGAAGATAACGGTTGATATAAAATATTTATTTACGCTTGAAAACAGAAAGGAAAATGTTGGGAAAACAACCAACGCTCACTGTAACGTGCTGACCCCTGTGGAGGGTCATTGAAAATAAAATATTTAAAGTTGATATGTAAAACTTTTAATTACGAAATATTTTAAATTCCCTACCCTAACTAACATGTTTAAAGCTACCAAGTATGTAAACAAAAATGGTGCCTATCTGGTCAGTCAATGTAAGGGCTATTTTTGTTTATATATTAGCGTCAATTGTGAGTGAGTGAGCCGGGTATTGAACGTACATTTTCATCTACAGTGGTTTATGAGAATATACTGTATAGTCCAATGTACCAAAAACAAGCATGAAACGAGAACCGTATAAGTTCTTCGCATAAATCGAAAACCGCAGAAGTCCAATGTAAAAAAATCGCATATATAAACAAATAAATAAAAGGAAACTTGCAGAAATCAAAAATCAAATTACTTAACGATCGCATAAATCGAAATAAATCAAAATTCGGATAAAGCATAACGTGCAGAATTCAAAAATAAAATTACTAAAAAAAACACGCATAAATTGAATACCGGTAATTATTGAAAGATTGCACAAAATTTTAATTCGCATAAATCGAAACATTTTCAGAAATCAAAAAATGAATTCGTTGCATTATGTAACATACAGTTTATCTGTATATGACAGTATATAAAGAGTATGCTTAAAATGCGTTTTTAATGTACTTGCTTTACTGTACATGAGCGCTCAGTGCCAGAGGTGTCCAAGCCACAAACGTGACATTCTGAAAAAATGTGTGACAAAGTTGGTATTTTTTTTGACAATGCAAATACCTCAATGGGGTGTTGGTTAACATAATTTGCACATGCGCAGAAAAGCGGTTGCACACTGACTTAGTTAGCCCAAACAGATTTGTTCATCATCACACATGCATAAGCATGCTTATCGCATTTTATGGCACGTTGCAGCATAAGCACCTCTGGCACTGAGCGCTTCACGTAAAACTGAAGCTATAATAATCGCTGACTTCTATGGAATGACACTAAATAGACTTTCCGGAATTACTGTATTTCATAATGCAAGGCAAAATACTAGAATTGAGTTGTAAAATTTGATAGTTACATGAATCCACATGTATAACGCTATAAGTGCGTTCAAAAGTGTCATTCACGTTGCAAGTGAAATTCAAAAACAAAAAAACAACAAACGGTTATTGTAACGTACTGACCTCTACCGAATAATATTCAAATTAATGTTAAGCTATACGTTTGATAATTTAGTTAACTATTTATTAGTTAGCTTGTGCTATAGTATGGAAAGGGTTTTATTATTAGTATGAAAAGTGAACATTAAATATTATAGTGTGCAACCAACCAACTAGATCTAGTGACAGGTCTGGACAGAGTGAAGGATTGTTAAGTTGTAAATTGTAGAAAGTACCTAGAATTAAGTTAAAAAAAGAAGTAGAATTGTTAAGTTGTAAATTTCACCAACTTCCACGCATAAAAGCTTTAAAATTAATTCATACACACATTACATGCGAAAACCAAAAACAACCAACATTCACTGTAACGTGTCGACCTCTACCGAGCGCTATTAAAAACAGTATTAAAAATTAGTTTTATAACCACACAACTACCCATTAATTTAAAATGTACCATAAAACACTACAACCATTAATTTTAATTAGTAAATGTAACATTAGAAAAGTTACGATATGAAAAATATTTCAAACACTATTTTTACACGACAACCTCTCCAACAAAGAACCACTTTAACATTCCCAAATAATCGTTCTTCGCAAATCCTCCATCCTCCAACATCCCCCTCACCCCAAATTTCTTTCACAATATCCTTTTTCACTTTCTGATCCCACGGACAATGTCCAACTTTTAGAAACATTTTTCTACATATATACATAATCACCGTTTCCAAAGGTAGAGTAAGAAGAAGTTAAAACCAGAAGGGGAGGGGGGGGGCTTATAATAAAAAAAAATAGGAAGAAGATCGATTTCGACACGATGCGCAGCGTTTAAAACCTAAGAAGATTGGTGGTCGACGCTCGAATTTACGTTAGGGGGCTCTTAATTCGAACTTAAGCCTATCGCTCGTCGAGAGCAATGGGCGCTAATGCCGTTTCTAAGCTGATTACTGAGGAGCTCGAGTGTCGGTTGGCGAAAGGGGGGGTTCTATACCCCTCCCTTTCACCCAACTAACCCATACCTACCCCCCCCTCAAAACCCGTTCTTTCTCTTCTTTCGACATCATGAGAAACACACAACATGACGACCATCTTTCGTTTCGGTCGACTGCTAACACCAACCTTACTCTAATCGGTGTTGGCTATTGAGTCGTCATTCGTGATTCCTTAATTACCTATCCCCCCT
The DNA here is from genome assembly GCA_034695005.1 of Cryptops parisi. Lineage (NCBI taxonomy): Eukaryota > Metazoa > Arthropoda > Chilopoda > Scolopendromorpha > Cryptopidae > Cryptops > Cryptops parisi. Next base: position 2,092 of record JAQIWH010008545.1, on the reverse strand, counting down.
CTTTCCATCTTTCCTTTTAACTATTGTAAGTGAGCAGCTTTCGTGATGATAACCCCCTAAGGAAATAAGAAAAGAGAAATGAGAAACCTTTATCCCGTTTAATGGCGACACCGAGCTTAAACGGCTATTATATATACTACGTTCCAATCTAACCTCGTAATATGATTCGTATATTGTACCTTCCAATGTCCAAATTTGGTGGTCGAGAATTTGTTTCATAGTACTACAACAGTACCGGGTAGTAGAGTCTCAGATCATAGACTTCTACTGTTGTAACAAAAAGTTTCCATATTTTCTCATATTTTAGTATTACATAAACTAAAAGTTACCCCCGCGCCATGCACGGTTTTAATTGAAACATGATTTAAATTGTTTGAAGGTTCCGTTTTATTAAAATGTCACTAGGTGTCACCGCTGCATTGACAAAAAATGTAGCTATGATAACAGCAACAGAGCAGCTTTAGATGGCAGCGTTCCGGACAGATATGAAGATAGATAGAGGGAGGTGAAGACTTGGGCTAATCTTAATAAGAATATATACAATATAACTAATTTATTTATCTTTTATGCATGGAACGAAATATTTTCTGAATAAACTCACCACAAATAATAAAATAAAAATACTATAAAATAAAAAATTCTTGAAATGAAAAATAAAATCAACAAAACAAAAAACAGTAACTCGGCCTAATATTTCGTAAAATTCTATTTTTTTTATGAACAATCGATCGCGACAATACATAAAAACAAAAATAAAAAAAACAACCTCATTTTCAAAAACACACCTATTAAAATATTACTATTATAGCCTATTCTCCCCCTGAAATGTTGTTCATCATTAGCATCCTTAAAGTTAGGTGAAGCATAAAAATTGCCATCTATTGGAAACGACACATCATCTATAACATAAAAGTCCATAAAAATGAACGAAAATAAAAATCGGACGACGGTGACATGCATGAACGACAAAACACGAAGGAGACGAATAATGGACATTCTTTTTTTCTTTCTTTACATACAAAAAGGCAAAACCTCGATTTCCATAAAACGCATTAAATTTTGTTTTTGCAACAACACAACGCAGATAACAGCAACCAACAAACAACAAGAAAAAACAAAAACGTCCACAAAACGACTTTCATCGCCAACTTGCATTCATTTCAAAAAGAAAAAAGTTAATTTTTTTTTTAAAGAAAGCCAAGTCAAATTCACGGTTCTTCCTTTATTTTAACCATTACCCCCTAGCACCCCTCCCCTTTCCAAAATCTTCCATTCTTCGCTCATTTTCTCTTAATGACGTTTCGGAAAACCAGCCCCCTAAAGCCTCTGGGGAGACTAGGTTGTCGCTCTAATGACGCAGCATCTTTTTCAAAATTTAAAAAAATATTTTTATTTTTAAAAATAAAAAATAAAATAAAACACAAAACAAAATCAACACTATATAGTTTAAGTTTGCAACAGACGTGAATATCAGTCTCATTCTTATAGTTAACGAAAAAATATACTTGTGTATGATACAGTAAATACCCGAAATCGGTTACAACCTGTTTTTCCTACTCCAAACTTAGGCAGAGCGCTTTGGTTAATACTACTTTTACCTGGTCAAAACTAGGCTTCAATGTCTTTCAGTAAATGCCAAATACAAACAAACTTTATGAATCCCAATTTTGACTTGGTGAAAGTAGTATTAACCAGAGCGCTTTGCTTAACCTAGTTTGGACCAGAAAAACGGGTTTTAACTGATTTGGGGTATTTACTGTAACACATATACGTATAAATAGTACTAGTAAATAGCTCGTCAAAAATGAAGGGAAAGTCATTTATTCATTTAACTCATTCGTTACAGTTAGAGTATCGATTTCGGTATGAGTTTTGGCATTTTCAGACATGGTGAGGTAGCGCTAGTAAAAACACAATGACACTGACACACAGTTGAAGTTTCTAGAACATTTTTAAAAGTTCTAGAAGGTCCTAGAATTCTTTATGCCCAGGTGCAATATAATACCCACGTGATTTTTCTTGTCCAATGGCTATAACTGGTGAGTAGTAGTAGTAGTAGTAGTAGTAGTAGTAGTAGTAGTAGTAGTAGTAG
>JAQIWH010008544.1:0-10148 GCA_034695005.1 Cryptops parisi | reverse complement strand
CGACTTTTTTAACTGAGTTAATTAACTGTTAACTGATTAACTGACTTGTGCCCAGCTCTGTATATATATATATATATATATATATAAAATAATAATTGAGTTTTAGAATGTCCATAACACATTCTTCTGTAAGTATTATATTGCTATAATACACTCATCAGGCATCCGTTTAAAACAAGTTTACGAGATAAGAATTACTGTAATCTTAGTCATACTTTAAAAAGCACGAAATTCATCTTTGCAACTTTAATACTAGAGTAGCTACACGTTTATGTGTAAAGATGAATTTCGGACACCATGTATATTGATTTCTTGGTTTTAAGATCCCAAAAAGATTTTCCTGTTCTACTTCAGAATAGTGATAACGGTACTCGTCGTTTCAACAGAGCCCATACTACGATATCCGTTCTTCATCAATTTCTACAATACAAAAGCCAGACCAACTTTGAACGTTACGATGCTCTTTACAACTTTTTTGGTACCGCCGTGACCACTTCACGTGACGTGCAAGACATTTTCACGTGTATACGACCTCGGTTCTGGTGCAACTCAAACTACACTGAGAACATCCAACTACTGTATTCTCCTAGAACATCTTTGGTAGTCACAATGCAAAAGTTCATTTTCCTCAATTTAAATGTTATAAGCTCGATAAAAACAAAACGTGTGCTTGAAATTAAACAAGGTTCCACGCAAACCACAGGTTGTCATGTTGCACAAATAGCTATTCGTATAATCTGTCGAGCATTCCCGAATGTGATGTAGAACATCCTCCCACGTGAGTTATAAGCAAGTTCTGGTTTCGATTCATCCTCAGGCTTATTTAAGAACAAACCACGTTGTCAGCTTGTGGCTCTTGACGTTCAAGCCAGTTCATTGTTCTTAACCAGTAAACGAAAAACAATCACTAGTGAACAAACAGGTTCATCATGTTAGAGGTTATTCCCATTTGCAGTTGTCGTCGAGCCACGCGGAATGAGCGGTCGTCAACGTCATAACCTCGAAGAGAAGTTCCGGTGGGTAGGAGGTGAAGGTAGGTTGTAGGTAGGTATAGTAGAAACCGGTCGTCTGGTGCGTCGCAGCCACCGACTAGCACCGGCGCAGACAGCGTGGCGACATCGAAAATCTCGTCTCGCCACCAGGTTGCTTCGGGCGATTGATTTTCCTCTCCTCAACAGCAGCAGCAAAACGAGCATAACGATACAAGAATGAAACGACGACGATGATGACAAAGAAAATAAAACGTCAACAGCCACAGAAAACCAAAATACAGCATTTTTTTTACACACAAACATGAAGTATACTGTATATACAATTTATTATTTTATATACCGTATACTTGTAATTGTTAAGTGTATTTGATTTGCAATGAAAACAGTCCAATGATGAAATGTACTTAATATACATACAGTAGAGTAATACTGCCTACTACATACAGTATATTTTCTATATCCATTGCTGTTCTATCAGTCTTCAAAAAATATCATTTATTGAAATGAAACGGTTCCCGTACAAGAGTATCCAATCATGTATCTCTCTTCCTACTTCCATAACAAAAAAGATCAATTTGCAATGGTCCAATAGAAATCGTATGAAGAAATGTACTCATTTCAAAACTTCATTATTTAGGCATATTTATTTATTTATTTATTTATTTATTTTGAATTCACCGTATCCTGCAAAAGCCTTTTTTGTTTACCGTACGTCAAACTATTATTTACTCAATATTATATACTATTTTGTATCGATTATTCCAAAGGGATGTATAATTCTAAAATAAAATTTTAAAAAATATGCCTTTATTTTTATAAAATTTTATCATAAAAAACAATTCTTGCGAATCGAAAACAAACAAAAAGACCAACAAAATAACTCAATCAATCAAATTAATATATTCTTATTAAAGTTTAAAATTATATTTTTTATGGAGTTTGTGAAAGGATGACAATATTGACTAATAATGAATTCCATTTGTTGTATGGGTATTTATGAACAGGAAGCGTCTAAGCTAAATTTAAATTTAAAGAATGTTTCAGTACGTCAATTTTATTGTTGTTGTAGTATTTGGAGTGATGATGTAGTGGGTGAGAATCATTATTTATTAAATGGATAATATCTTCATATGTTGCCATACTTAATCTCGTGTAATTATGCTGTCATCATTTAAGTTTACTGCATTTATTTTTCACCATTATGTATCTTTTGTCCCGTATTTGTCATTGTTAATCTATTACAAAATGTGTAATATTTTAGTTCGTTGTTCAGACCGGAAAATTTGAAATAAATAAATACTTATTTCTAGACCTTACAGAGCGCGTGTTTCTAAAAGGTCTAGTCAAATTTTAACCACAGATCCCACGCATCAAAACAATCCACATAAACATGGTCCGTAAAGCATCTCTTCTGGGATAACACAAGGGGAAGTCACGTAAATGCGTAGTCCTCTTGTCTCACTGCAGGTACACAAATAGAGTACGCATTTCCGAAACCATATGTAATTTTTGCTTTGTTTTGATGCATATCATCTACGTTTAAAATTTGACTAAACCTTTCAGGAACACCCTGTATACATATATTGTACAGGTAGGTAGGTACTTGGGATTTAACGAGGGCACCGACTGGCTTCTACAGTTATGTCATTTGAACCTCAGACTTTATTTAAATAAGAAGTACCGAAATGATGATGAGATGGGGATGATAAACATGGAACAGCGTTTTATGATGCAGGAAGAAACGGGAATGCCCCGAGAAAACCTGCCCCCACAGTGTCAGACCCTAAACCATATATATCCCATAAGATCGTAGAGTAAATAAATACTGCCTATAAATACACAACAATAAAAATTACACCCAACTGTCCTTTCTGGCTTTCCACGCGATTTCAATGGTGTCGTGTTACCGAACGACGGCAACAACGTCCGGGATCGAATTCCCGACACCGATCTCTTCGCAACGAACGAGTGAAAGGGAGTTGGAGGCTATGGAACGAGAAGAGAGGGGGAGGGGAGAGAAAGATGAGGGTATGTGAGAGTGGGTAGTTGTAGTGATGGTGGTAGAGAAAGAGGAGAGTCCCAAGGGTCGAAGAATGAGACGATCGAGGAAGGGGGCGCGAGACGAAGAGCGAAACAAACGATGACGATCCGCTGGAATGAAACGGCGAGAAGAGGAGGGGAGTAAGAGGAGAAGCGAATTGGCGCATGCGCACGAATGGTAAGCATTCTTTCTCTCTCTCTCTCCGCCGTCGATCGATGGGGGACCGTTGCAAGGTGCCGGCATCTAAACCGGAAACCCGGATCGTACCGTTCCGAGAAGGAAACAAAGACGCGCCGATGATAAGAACAGAATTCGCTCGTTACGACGACACTTAATCGGACACTTTACCATTGCACACAACGAGCGACGTCTTTCCAATTCGTGCACTTATTATTATTATTATTATTATTACTTCTTTTCAGTGTTCAATCCTAGTGAAACAATGGTGAAAGCGATAAAACTCTCGTTGCTTTATTGGAATTCCGATATTCTATATGTAAGAGTGGTAGGTGTTTGTCTGGGAGCGAGTGAATGAATGTCTGTGGATGAGTTCTCGTCGTCGAAACGCGTTTCGCCATCGTCGACGTCCCTTTCGAACGCGTGCCAAACGGAAACCCAATCCCTCAATTCCCCCTCTTTTCTTCTTTCTCCTTTCCCCCCGTGTACGTGTGCCTCGATGGGCAACGTCGAGGCTTGGCATCATTTTAGCCATCGAATGATGATGATGACGATGACGAAGCGAGTGGAAACGGGAGGCTGTGTGCTAATTTCATCATCGCATACACTTGTTACTTCTATCCCACTGAGGTCGTCTAATTTCGAAAGAGCATTAACCAATATTTCATTCTCAGTACTATCCGACAACAACCATTTTGAAGCAGTCAGACCATTGCCTTTGAAAGCCAGGCGAAGAAACAAAATAGCAAAACGAAAAACGTCGAAACAACACAAAATGAAAAGAAACGAGATAGGAATAAATACAGCTATACCCCTACTAATATAACGACGGGTTAGGGGCAAAACCACCGCCGTAGATCGACGGCTTTTTTTTTACTTGACAATGCATACAATTTTTATCGTATTCTTATTTTTATCCCAATAGAATGATCAATAAAATATAACCTATATATACATTTGCATATATTTTCTTCTTGTCTTCTTGACCTCTTGTCGCCAGTATCGTCGAACTGTGAAGCGCCTTAGATCGGAGCGTCGTAATTTGGGGGTATACCTGTATTTCGAGGAGATGTCGCAAATCGTCTTCGTACGACAGAAGCATTGGAAACCTTGTCGGTCATCATGACACAAGCATCGGTTTGCGAGCTTCCGATGTTATTTGTACTGCAGTTTACAATGCCACGAGAATAAACGCGCGAGACAAGTTAGATATCAGCTAAATATGCAAATTAAAGCGAAGTCGTACAACTTTTCAGATAGCCTACAACTGCCGAGCAAGTTGATAACTTGTCGGGGCTGACTATCCGTTGACACCTCATTGGTCGCCAACATGAACAACGACGGTTTCCATGTTACGACAGCGGCATAGTTTTCCAAAGTTGAGATTACGATAGACCGTATCGTGTACGGACGAAAACGCCCCTAGGGTTTTACGAATAACCAACGTCAAGGTGTCACCACACCCCGCCTTCTCCTCGTGCCCCCCCCCCTCCCTTACTAGTAGTGTTGGGAGGGGGTTCCTTTATTAAAGGAAGGAATTGGGCGCATATCCGGAGTCCGAGGTTACATTTCGTCGCAGCCTTTCGTGGTCTGGAAACCGGAAGGCGACCGCCTTCCGCGGACCAACTTCCGCTCCAGCTCACCGGACCAAAAGGTCAAACTCGTTCGCTCTCCCAATTTTCTCCGCCACGTGATCGAAGACCGCGCCCCCTTTCCCCCCAATCTCCCTCCCCCTCCTTGTGCTGCTGTGCCGTCGTCGATCGATAGAAACGACTGCGCATGCGCCCTAAGCCCTCCTCGTCTCGTCGTCTTCTTTTCCATCCTCCTCCCGATTCCAGGCGACAAAACTCATGAAATAGGGATGAAGGGCCTTTTCCTTTCTCCCCCCCCCCCTTTTCCCACCTAGTCCAATGAGAGAAACCAGGGAGGAGGAGGAGGAGGGGGGAATGACAACCTCCTTCTTCAGTCATCCTTATTCGCGACAACTCCGGTTCCTCGAAGACGCCGTCGTCGACGAAGTTTCTACTTCTTCTTTTTTCGCTTTTTAATAAATCCACCTTCATTAGGAGGCGAGTGGTAGTAGTAGTATTCCCTATTCCCACCATCGCGAGTGGCAACAGCAGTGGTTCTCCCTCGACGAACGATTCATCAAAATTGCTAATTGAATATTTTAATTAAGAGTCCGGCATTTTTATTTCTCTTTTTTAAAAAATCGTGCTGGTCATTAAGCAACGACGAGAAAGAGGTGACGTCGCGGCGAAGAACGAAATTCCGAAAGAGAAAAAGTAGCGACAAAAGTGGAAAGAAAACCTCTCAACGACCCAAAACGCGACAAACCGACGGTTGAACCAACCACCAACCGCCACACGACTCGCACAACTGAAGAGTGATGAAAAAAAAAAATATATATATATATATAAGAAATCGAAAAGAAAAGCGAAGAAGGAAACAGATGGTAGTGACGGAGACGAAAATGGAAGAAAAATTATCGTAAAACATCGTTGACGAGAAGCAACGAATCACCGCGATCGAGTGAACCTGAGAAAAACGACGACAACTCAATTATTTCCACTACCCTTATTATTTGTCCGACTCGACAGATTGATGGTTCCAAACGAGTAACCCCAGTTGACACGTTCTTCAAAAAAGTCACTCGGTTCCAGTTCGTGGAAAAACTCTTAATGTCCTCGAAGGAGCACCGAACCGATTGTATCAAACTTCGGTTCAAGGTTTTAAATAGGTTGAAGTTGAATCTCTAACCCGAGGGTTAACCAGTGGATTATTAGTTTATCGGTCACCAACTAGCGTCATTAGTGACGCTTTCCGAGATGAATTGAATGATTAACCTTGAGGTCAAATTTCGACGGGAGACTATCCGGTCGTCAAAAATTCAATCCAGGGTTAGTCTCGTCTTTAACTATTTAGTTAACGCACTCAGTTGAAAATGATGGAAAGTTAATACATTTCGTTAAAGACTTGATCACTTCAATCAGCATGCTTGACTCATCGGTTGTCTTTCAAGCACGAGTTAATTATACTCTTTATCTTAACTTCACTTGTGAGTGATTTTGTGAGTGAGCTGGGAATTGAACGTATACTGCCAGCTACGGTCGTTTATGAGAATATACTATATAGTCCAATACACCAAAAAAATGCACGAAACGAGAGCCGCTTAAGTCCTTCGCATAAATAAAAAGCTGCATGAATCCAATGTAAAAAAAATACATAATCGCATATACAGTATAATCGAAAATTGAAGGTGAATCAAAAATGGAATTACTCAAAAGTCGCATAAATCAAATATCGAATTTCTCAACGATCGCATAAATTTAAATTTTCATAAATCGAAATTCGCATTAATCAAATTTGTATAAATGGAAACGTGCATAAATCAAAAATGAAATTACCCTTTGCCCATTTTGAGCGTTCAATAAATTCAATTCAATTCAATTCAATTACTCAAAATTATGTCGTCAATCTCATTCAGCAAGAATTCTCCCAATAAACCAATAATATGAATAAATAAATAAATAAATAAATTGAACATCGAATTACTCAAAGATTGCATACATTTTAATTCGCATAAATTCAAACATGCAGAAATCAAAAATATTGCATGTTTCTTTGCACTAAAACAGATTCTTTGCACTATTTACAGTATGTACTGCACATATCGAATCTCTGTATACGACAGTATATAAAGAGTATGCTTAAAAAGCATTTTAATGTACTTGTTTTTAACCCGACTTGATAAGCAACTCTATTAATACGCTCGAAGATAGGCATCAAGTTTGTTGAAAATTCACCACGTTCGAGTTGAATTGAATTGTCACATCTTCGTGAACCCAAGTTTAATTCCACTTCGTCGTGTTTGTCGTTATTATTTCGCAGAAATGACTTTCGGTGCCGTTTCGCAACGGATTAAACGACTCGAGAGACCAAAGTAGAAACCGATTTTCTTTTCCTTTATCACGACTGAATTCTTATAACCCCTTCGGTGTAGCGCATTTTGGTATTGGTCGTTGGGGCTCTTTTTAAGGCCACGCGCTACTTCCCTAAATTACAATTCCAGGTTGGCACCCGGTGCCCACAATGGAACTCGAACCACTATTAAAATTTGCACTCGTCGATCACGCATCGTCGATTGCATTTCGCTTCAACGACCAAGACAAAAAGAGAAGGGTAAACAAGAGAGAAATAGGAACCAGACCGCCAATTTTGGCTATAATCACGACAACGACGACGGTGACACTTTTCGCTCCAAGAAATAAGTAGACGTCCGTCGCGTATGTTTTTTTCTCCCTTCAAACGCGACACACACACACACACACTCGGAGAACAACTTATCAAAACTCGTAACAAAAGGCAAAGAAGAGAACATAAAAGGGGTGTGGGGGTAAATAGGGGTGCATCTATCCCTCCTCCTCCCTTTCGAGCGGTTGATCGATCGGCTCGAGTCGATGGCTGACTCGCCCCATGGCGCTCGCCAAGGCGAGAAGAATGCGACGCAACGAAAAGTCATTAAAACGACGCCAGTTGCCTTTCATCGAGCAGCGCCTTTCGCTAACGACCGAAAACGGAAATTGAATCGCGTGGCAAGTTGGTTCCCCCCCCCCTTTACCCCCTCGTCGAAAACCCCTTCTTTCTTCTGCTTCTTCTCCAACTCGTTCGCCAACAACAACAACGGCGCGCGATCGAAACCGATGAAATTGGGTTCCTCGCGTTTTACCCACACACACCCTTTGACGATCGTCGTCGTCGTCGTCCCGATCGTCGTTGCGATCACAACCTTCGTCAAACCCGGACATCGACTTCGCGCGCTATGAGTTTTTATTTATTTTTCTTTCGGTCGCGGGTCTCTTCGTCGTTCAAAATCCCTCTTTTCGCTAAAACCCCATCCCATTCCCTTACTTCAGCTTGAGTTGTATAAGGTTATAAACCAACCCGAATGGTGGCACGCGAACGAATTTCGCTGAAGTCAAGAAGGGCTAAAGGTAGGGGGTAGGAAAGAGGGGGTGGTGTAGGGAAGAAAAGGCAACACGTGACGAGAAGCAACGCGACAGACAACGTCCGCCATTCATCATCGTGTATCCGTGGACGCTCGGCGACGTCGTCGGTCACGTGCAGCTTATCGAGTCTCTTTTCCCCCGCCTCCCCCTTTCGTTTTGCCCCTTTTCCTCGGCTTTCCATTCGTCATCCGACGACGACATTTTCCACCCACCCTCCCTCATTCCATAGCAACAGAGTGTCCAACAGACGCGTCATTCCTCTCACTCCGCACTACCACCACCTCCTTCAGTACCTATCAACTCGTTCATTCTTGGCGACACCAAAAGAAGACATGGTCCAAATGTGACGACGAATCGTGCATTTTGATCCTCCCCAACTCGATGTCCTTAGAAAATTTCCTTCGAGGAGGAGAAGAAAACAGGATCAAAAAAGAAGTAAAAAGAAAGCGATGAGTTGGAGAGGTTTCGTCGACAAGACTAGCGCTGCCTCTTTCGCACGTGTTCCGGTATCCGATTTTATTCGCATCGTCAACTATTCATGGGATCCGCGCTTCAAGAGACGCGAGCTGATTCAATCTCATCCTCCGCGAAAGAAAGAAAAAAAGGAAGAAAAGAAATTCTTCTTCTGTTCCGGAAGGAAAACGAAATTCTCTTCCACACCAAGCACGCGGACTTTCAAAACGGCTGGCCGACGTCCAAAACGTTTTCGAACGTTCATCGATGAGAAATCGACTATCCGGAATAATAATAAAAAAAAACAAAACCTACTAGGTCAAAACCAAAAAAAAAAAGATGTCAAATAAACAAACAAGTCATCTGGTCGATGCAAGTCAACAACGATACTTATAGTGTGGTTGACAAAACGATCGCTATTGTTTGTTGAAAAGCAACGCACCAGCCAGTCACACTGAATGCAGACAGTGCAAAAGTGGTGACAGCTGATCAAGTGTTTCACTGAATCGAGTCCTCTCGACTCATCGATGATAATGGGGACCATCTAGCATTGTGTGTGATAATAGATAAACCATTCGTGTCCACACCATCGCTCTTATTGCCAATCTAAAAGTTAGAATAAACAAAGAAATCGATTCACTACAGTTTCCGGAATCAATACAAACGGACTGGCCGAGAAATAATTAAAACGTATTAATTAAGTTATTGGTTTATTTCCAATTAAATAGCCGAAGCGAGTTTGACGTGAAGCCTGCTCCCAGGGAGGTTCCAAAGATCCCTCGCAATGGGTTCACGTGATCTTAGCAACTGGAGATACTAGGATCAACGTCACCTGCTGAGGACACACGCCGAGATTCTCGTTTCTATACCTCATGTGGTCCACTAATTCAGATGTTTGGGGAAAATTGAAAAATCCTGTCCGGTCGATAACTTTTGAAGGGAAATCTTCCAATTAAACACACGCCGTGCTTCACCAAAGCTTGTGAGGATGGGCGTAAACAGCAAAGGGTCCTTCGTTCGATTCCGAGCTTAGGAGAGGAAAAATAAAAGGCGTTCTTTCTTCTTCTATTTTTAGTTCAATCTGTATAAAAGGAAGAATGTCAACTGGGCGTTGGTTTCGACAAATCCCTTCGACGTGTGTCGCAGGCAAGTGGAATCGAGGAATAAGAAGAAGAAGAAGCGAGGTAATGAAATGCTCGGTAGAAAAGGCGCGCGACGAGCCGGAATGAGCTCCGCGTTCCTCGTTTTCCGCATCCGGAGTGGGAATAAAATTTGCATTCGTTGCCGAAGAAATCCTTGGTGCTAAAGCAAGTCCCTTACGCGAACCGAGAGATGGAGTTAAAAACGAATGACACTCTACCCTCCCCCACCTCCTAGGTTCCCTGCATAGTCGTCGCGAAAACCGGAAACAACAAACTTCAACATGTCCACAAGTTTTGATCATGGTGGCATAAAACGAATAAAAAAATGGATGTC
>JAQIWH010008543.1:0-10148 GCA_034695005.1 Cryptops parisi | reverse complement strand
CAAATACACGAACTTGAAGCTGTACTGATAAGCTGCAAAAATTGATAACTTTAGGATATACCGTGTTTGTTAGCATTTATTTGGACATGTAGAAAGAAAGATAGTTAGTAAAATAAAGAAAACACATGGGGTATACAAAACACACTAAGTATATGTATGTGAATTAAAAAAATGCACAAGATTAAAAGAAAATTCACAAAATATGTCGCAGGATCTACTCATACATACAAAAGTAACAAAACTTGAGGCCTTTCTTCATTTCACTCCGTGAACGCAGGTTACAGTAGTCTCTCTCTAATCCGACGTACAATTATCTTCCATGGACCAGCGGGTATCGGATTACTGCAGATTGTCGGATTACTGGATTATACGAACACGTTACTGATTATTAATACACCAACTTAGCAAATTTTGGCCCTGAAATGGTTGCACAAAACTGGAGCAAATTCGTCAGTGATGGGGGAGAGGGGCAATTGCAAACTGCAATTTTCCGCGCATGGCAAACGTTACTACAGTTAACATTACGGTACGTAACGTAACGTAACCTTTAGGGGTAGTCAATTTCAAAGGTAGTCAAATGTTTGATGTTATAGAAACCATTTACTTTCTAAATTGCAATTGGAGTCCTCGGTGCAGTACTATTACACATTAAATTGTCATTTGCATAAATCGTATCCCTGAGCTTAACCTTCAATGAGCGTGTTTGTTTTAGAATTTATTGAAACTCTAATTAAAATAATCTCACCAGGAACGATGTCAATTAATATTTAATTTTTTTTTTGTAATCAGTTTACTATTTTATTCTTATGCCACTATTACAAAGTGTATATAGTTTTATATAGTTTTGAAATAAATGAAATAAATCATGGAATTTTTTCAGACGGCAATAATTTATCAATTAAGGAAGAGTAAGAATCTGATGATAACGGCATTTTTGTGATGGAAACTAACGAGTTCCATCCAACGAGTATAGTTGTACAATTGTATTTTTCATTCTTTAATATCGTGAGTTTTTTCAATTATTGAACATTTATGCTCGTCGAATCTATACGCGACATTTTTATAAACCAGATAATCTTCTACACATAACCGAGTTGTCTGTGCCTGACGTTCCCTAAAAAAAAGTATTTATTTAAAATACTCAACATGCGTTTTGAATAATATGTTGTAATGCTACATTTTTACTTTAGTTTTCTTTTGAGTAACTTACGTTTCATTCTTTATATCCAGCGGTACAATTAGAACTTCTCTGAGCCTAAATTCTTCATTTTCAATACACATTTCGTATCTAAAATCAGCCGATTCCGCATAATTCGACTCCGGTTTCGAATAGCAGCTAAAATCAAGAGCCTTTATTGCTCCAATATTGTTTTTCGAGTTGACTGCACCGGTAAACTCCGAGGAGTTTCCTACTCTGAAATAAAAATAAAAATAATCATGACGTATAACTTTAGAAATATAACCCGTATATAATGAACTTGACGAAGCTAAAGTTCTGTTTTAAAATATGATTAGTGTATGAATTTTTGGTGATGTTTTTTGGTGTATGATGAAATTTTACTGTTTATTGTTTCATAATTAGTTTCTAATAACATTTGTGAGATGTGAATTTCATGTAGAATTTGGAGAGTTGTTGAATGAAAAGTAAATTAGCATAGATTCTTACTGCGCAACTCGGTCAAATACTTCTGAGCTAATTTTACCGTGAACTCTAATTTTAATCTTGAAAGGTTTTACCAATTCTGTCAAATACACGAACTTGAAGCTGTAATGATAAGCTGCAAAAAATTGATAACTTTGGTCATGTAGAAATAAAGATGATTAGTGAAATAAGGAAACACATGGGGCATACAAAACACACTAAGTCTATGAATGTAACTTAAAAAATGCACAAAATTAAAAGATTTCAGTTTTTACGACAATGGTCTGCTTGTGCGCTGGTGTCGAGAAAGAAACGACGATCTAATTTTTCTGTTCGTATCAGTTCGTCAGAGTGATATCCCATTTGGACACAGTTACTTCCGTCATCACCACAAGTGTTGCACAAGCCACTGTAGAAGTCTCCGTAACTTATACACTCATGTGCCAAGAGAGGACAGGATGTCCGTAATGAATGAAGGTAATAATCGTGAGCTCGCATGTGGTTACATTTGGACGCTAAAAGAATTTGTATCTATATAATAAACCAATTAAGCGTTGCTTGGCATTTTTTCACGAACAAAAAACAATGAAAAATACAAATAAAACTGCAATGATAAACAGAAAAAATTTAAATTTACAATAAACATTAAAACAATGAATTAACTAACAAACATGAAAAACTAAAAATAAAATTATCGATCCAACAAATGATGATATAATTTTTTTTTTAAATGATTACAATTTTTTTCTAAAGGTGGATCACATTAGTAATGATGATTAAGTTTAATAGAAACATTCGATTTCATAATTAACTTGAAATTGAAAATTTGGAAATTTAAAAAACGGTGGGAATGTGAGGTAAACCTGTAAATGATGCGATGATCAATGTCATTATTTGAATCCCTCTTACCGAAGTTACATCCAGGTTGATCTTCACCTCCATTTGGGTAGAAATCCACATGTCCTACAGGTTGTTCCATTCCAAAAAGACTAGCGTCAACATCACGTGATGAACCTGACTGTACTAATTCTGAAGATAGATAGTAATAAAAAAATTATAATTCAATATAAAATGTACGGTATTAAATTCATATTCGCTTAAAAAAGCCGAAAAGAATTACAGTTGACAAACAAAACGAGTATGGCATAATATAAATGTAAAACTTAATTCTTAACTGTAACTCAACTACAACTATGACTTATACTGTTAAAAACTAAGTAAGGGAGTAAATTTCCGATAAAAACAAAAAATAAATCATACCTCGCACTTGACGGTTAGACTACACATCTAAACTACTTCCCACGTTTCGCCTTCTCAAAAAAGCTTTATCAAGGCAATCAAATATGCTTTGTTGGGCATTAGTAATGATGATAGAAATAGAAATATTCGCTTTCATAAGGTTTTAAAAAGGCGAAACGTTGGGAGTGGTTTAAATAAAATGTTTAACCACAGTAAAGATAAGGCGAAATCTATTTTTGTATTTAAAGTCAATTAGTCCCTTATTTTTCAATACGTTTTTCAAGGAAAGCATAATTTTCACTTACACTCTTCTAAACAAATAAAAAAAAATGTTAATAAACTTGATTAAGAAAACAGCACTTAAACAGCACTCAATTTCAACTCTGTGTATAGAATAAAATCATCAATGCATACAGAGTTGAAATTAAATGCTGCATAAGAATATTTTCTAAAACTTTACCTATTCCAGCATTTGTGTGAATCGCATCTACAAACTGAGCATCCTCGCGATCAATTCGCATATATTTAGGTTTCCTTTCAAAGTAGCGTCTTGCTGGATCAAGAGCTACATTAACAAAACAAACAACGTTACTCATCAGTATTTTATTTTAATCACACAATGAATACACGCGTACATTAAGCTCGGGCAGTGCGATTGATGAATAGCATGCTTTCATTAAGTGAGATATTGCATACTGAAAATCAAAGCAAACATTCCGGATAACAACTGCTATGAATGAACGATTACAGTATAGGGTGTTTCAGAGTTCCTATTACAAACATCTTGGGCGTGTGTAGGGAAATCCAAAATAAACTTTTTCACATGCGAAAAATTCTGCAAAAAATTATGTTACCTGATACAGACATCAAAAATGCTGTCTGTATCGTTGAGCTCTACGGAATGCACACATGTGTGAGCAGGTAGCAAACCTTGCAATCCAATCACTGGTGGTTAGCTGACACGTCGCTGCTGCATTCAATGAGCCTTTATTGAATGCAGCAGAGTGGTGGTAACCTCTCTACGTTCGTAACGAAAGTCTCCGTAACCGGTTTAAAAGGTTTGCTACTAGCCCACAGATGTGTATACTGCGTGAAACTCATCAAGCAGACAGAATTTTGGGCGTCTTCATCAAATAACGCAATTTTTTTCGGAACTTCGCATGGAAAACGATGTTATTTTTGGACCCTTGTACATGCCCTGGAAGTTTGTACTGGAAGCTCTGAAACACCCTGCACATCTAGTAAATAATATATATCAATAAAAATGACACATTCTTAGTTTGTTGTATTTTAAAATTGCTACTGGGTAGGTTGTATGCAAGCAAAGTATAAAGGTAATACCAGAAATTCTCCCGATTTTTCCATCGGTTCGACTTCCAGCAAAACCGGCAGCATGAGCGCCAAGGCTGTCGCCAATGATATGGATGTTGTCATAAGTTGCCACTTTGCATTCTTCCTGTAAATTATTGAATTTTACAATTATAAGACTTTGGTTATATGACACTTTAGGTCATAGGAATAAATATTTCACTCGCAAGTTACCACTAAGCTTTTGATGAACAACCAAATTTCTCCTCCGACCACCCATGTGTTTGCTGCAGTTTGTTTATATTTCGGAGGATCGAGCATCTTTCTGTTCCATTCTACCACGAAAACGTTAAATTTTCGTGGAATCAAAAATTGTCTCATCAAATCCTGCATTGTTATTAAAATTCATTTTTTTTATTAATTAAACAGTGGCTTAAAATTTATATTATAATATAAAGTATTTATATAACATTCATATTAATTTAACTAATGCTTACCATTAGCGAAATGGGATATTCCGAACCGTGAACTAGAAACTTAACCGGATATCTTGTGTGAAACCGTGGGTTATTCAGTCCTTCGCAGTCATGGGCTTTAATGTTCTTAGAAACTATACGGTTCAATCTATTAATATTGCCAGAGTAAAAAGTAAAAGTGGTGTTGATGCGATCCCTCGACCAAGGAATAGTATTTTTAATATTCAAGCTTGGTTCGTCAATGTAATTGATAGGACTATAAATCCCCAATTCTGGATAGCAATGAACATCCCCTAAACATTCAATGCGCACGGGAATTAGCATAAAGCTGTTCGGTAAATTTTAGTATTAATTAAATAGTGTTTTAGTTAATACTCTTCTCAACAAGCTAATCTAGACTTTACTAGGTTAGGTTAGTGAGAACAAATATTTATCGAAAGTGTTTAATTAATAGTAGACTTTACTTAAATTCTAATTTTGACTAGTAAAAGTAGTATTCATCAATGGAGTGTTTTGAAAACTAGTATTGACTAGTGAGATTTACACACGTCTCAAAGATGTCACTTTTATTATAAATTTGATTCTATCATCATTCGCAACGGGGAAAACCGTATTGCCTGTAAACGTAGCTCACGAAAAAGGTACAAAATGCACGTATGCAAACTCTGAATAAATAATAATGTACGTGAATTTAGATGATAAAGAAATAACTGTATTAATCATATTTACTTGGTATGTATTCACAGAAAGTTTTATCGAATTTGGTGCAGTCAGTCTCTTCAAATGAATACAATACGTTTTCATTAATAGCATCAGGTTTCTTCTGGCACAAGACAGTTGTTGTTTTATAACGTCCTCTACAAATAAATGTGTCAATTAATTTGTATATTAGTTTTGCTAATGTGTGTCCGTTCGTCCGCAGAGAACAGCCATGCTTTAAATTCAAGATTCATCGTAACAACCTGATTGTAGTTAATCATATCCGTAAGGTTTACCATAACAAGGGTTTAGGATTTTTTGCCGCAACGGAATCGCCGCGACGGTTTTGCCGCAGCCGTTTCTTTGCGAGGTCAATTCGCCGTTGGGCCGTTCAAATTTGCCTTACGTCATACATTTCATTGTTATAAATCAAATTAAATTTGCCTTACGTTCATTGTTGGCTAACATGATTAACACGTATTCTGTGAATAATGCTGATGCAACTTGTTAAACTTAGATGTTTATTAATACTAATTCTCTGTCTTGTTATGGCCACCAAATTACTTAATAGTATTAAGTGGTTTAAGTTTTCTCTTTCTTGTTCGACATGTATTCGATAAGGTTGTTTTTTTCAATTATTTTTTAATAAGTTTTTTATTTTTCAATCAAAACGTTTAAATCCGTTGATTGAAACGGATCAAAATTCGTTTTGTCAATCCAAGACATCTCATCCCCTGCATCACCATCATGCCCAATTCAATCAGAGCTTAAGCGGTCGGACAGAGACAAAGTTCAAATTTCATTTTGCTAACACCTCCAACTCCCATAAAAAACATTCCGGTAACATTTACTTAAAATGGAACATACTACCCTATCGACTTACGACGACTTTCTATTATGCAACCTTGTAACAATGTCAATTTTAAAAAAAAATTGACCGTCTACTATATACTTATGTGAGATATATTTAAATTTTTTGTTTGTGTATATTTTGATGTATCATTTTATATTTAGTCACTATGACCGTGCAAATAAATAATAATAATAATAATAATAATAATAATAATAATAATAATAATAATAATAATAATAATAAATTTGACGGCGAAACGACTCCGTGGCGACACGGTCGCGGTGAATGGTTCCATCCACAACTGCGTGATGGTGAAAGAAATGATGGGCTAAATATTCAGTGCTCAATAATGAATATTGATTGTATCGTTGTATTACTATGGCGCTAGATTATCAAAGTGTCGTAACAAAGTGTCCACAAAGTTGAATATAAAAACAGGTTCCCAAGTTACGTTTCTGTTAACCGAGTGGGCTTGTGATGCTGTTAGTTAGGAATTGTTATTTTTTACTAACCTACATTAGCGTCTATCAGTACAAATATGACTTTAGGTTAGTTAAATAAAAAATACAACATTCAATTAATGATTAATCATAAAATAAATACGTTTTTGTTTGTTTTATCTAATAAAAACAGAAACATACATCCAAACGCCACACGCGGTCTCTCGATTAACAGAAAATACTCACAACACGGACTATTTTTGTAATTTGGTTGGAAACATGTATGTCATACACCTTTTGCTAAGTCTACTCTACTAATCAAGTTATTTAGCACAATCCCTTACCTTTAACCACATAATAACAAAATTAAGAAAAAATTAAAACGTTTCTAACCTTGAGTTGCATACTGGGTAGCTTACTCCTTCCGACACAAAAACGACGTTTCACCTCTTAACTATTAATAGAAGCTTTTTCAAGTCAAAAAAAAAAAAAATAAAAATAGGAAAGAGAAAAAAGAGAGAAGAAACCTCTGGAGAGAGGCTTGAAATAGCTGTAAACAGCTTCCCACACCAAAACTACACAACTTTTTAAAATTAGTTTTAAAAAGTTTGCTCTCCAATTACCCACAATTCCCATTTTTTTTAATTACAAAGACATTTCTTTAAAACCCCACATTCCAATGAAATAAGAACGCTGAACGTTAGCGAGTGGTTGTTGTTCTGAATCCTACCCGGTCAGCCAAAGGTAGGCTTGTTTTCTTTTCATTTTTTGTGCGTTGGTTTGTTTTGGTTTACCTGTTTTAATACTACACTTAATCATGTTTACGTTCACTCCTATATCTAGAGGCTTCTTCCACCCCATTATGATCCTTGAGTAACATTCCTTCTTAAACCATTTACACTTCAGAATTATACCCACTCCATTACTTTCAACTTTCAAAAAAACAATTATTTCCTGTTTTCACATTCTAATTCCACTTTCACACCTGGCAAAACCTTGTTCAACAAATGCAATCCAGTTCTTTCTCTTCTCCATCAAACTTTTCCTCTTCAGTTCCTCCTTTTTCCCATTGATTCTGTGAGTGTGATTGATAGAGACAAAAATAGAATGCTAGGAAATTATGTAACAGGATCGCTATCCAGAGTTTTGATAATGTCTACCTAAATGCTGGTTGGCAATTAGATCAAAACTGGGGTAAACAGATCCAGAAAAAAGTTGAGTATGCATGATGAGTGAAAGAATAGTTCTGATTGAAACTGATAGAGGGGGTGAATGAGGTGTTGTATATTAGAATTAGATTAAATGAGTTATGGATGAATGTTTGCTAGAACTTCGGTGATTGAGTTATGCAGGATGTATGTGTTGTATGAAAGGAAAGAGGTGAAAAGCACAAATGTGAAATGTGGGGTTTTAAAGGAATGTCTTTGTGGTTAAAAAATAAGAATTGTAGGTGATTGAAGGGCAAACTTTTTAAAACTAGTACAGTGTGGTTTTGGTGCGGGAAGCTGTTTACAGCTATTTCAAACTTCTCTCCAGAGATTTTTTCTTTTTTCTCTTTTATGTTTCTATTTTTTCCTTTTTTAACTTGAAAAAGCATCTAGTAACAGGCGAAACGTCGTTTTTGTGTGGGATCGAGTAAGCTACCCAGTCAACAACTTAAGGTGAAAAACTTTTTAATTTTGTTCTTACCTTTTTCATAATCTAGTTATTGTACACTCTTCGTATGCACTAAACTTACCTTTCATTTGGTATATCTAACCGTTCTACTCGAATTTCCTTTATCCAAAGAGGGTCGTTTTGGGGACACAATGAACCAGACTCAGATTGCCCGTTCCGTGATGAACAGACAATATCAATTTTCTTTATTGGGCTAAAATGCCAGTACCAAAAAGCTCGAACGACCAGTTTAATGACTCTTCCTTCCCTAAAAATATAACAAAAAGTTGAACTCCAAAAATAAAACATTAAGTTGAATTGACATGGCCGAACTTTAGTCTGGCAAAGATGGTGATTGATTTTCATAACATTTACAGTACACATTCATTAAAAACACATTAGCAACTTATTACGTTTGTAACATGTTGATTTATCTTTTGTGATTACTATTAATATTCACCGATCCGGCCATTTTGGTAACCAAAGCATCGATTATCTTACGATATATCGTAAGATAATCGTAAGATTATCTTATGGTAAACACCCCGTGGTCACCATACCAACCACGGAGATTTATCTAGTTTAAAAATATTACATTAAAAATATAAGTGTTCTTACTTGACTTCTCTAATGAAAGTTTGCGGCGGAACTTCACTGGTGTGTTCTGGATGAAAGGTTATATTTATACGGCCAGAACCAAATGGTTGTTTCAGAAGCACGAACTCGATACTGTAGAACTTAAGAGCTGCAAATATAAATTGGTTTTTAAGTACAACATTTTATTTCTTGAACATGTGAGTGAAATATTATGTTCAACGGAGAGATACTATACAGAATGAGTCAAAAGTACGTAGTTCATACTTAAAGTTAATTTTGCTTTCTGCTCTTACTCTTCCACAAAGGTTTTAAAAAAACGAGTGTTAAATGGAGGCTAAGTTGATAAGAATATCATCCAAACTTTTCGCGAGGAAAATAGGATATTTTTTACGTAAATTCTAAAACGATTTGAAAATTATAAACGAATAAAGAGATCATTGTCATTGCAAGGTTCTTGAAAAAACTTTTACAAATTTTTTTTGAATTGTTGCTATTAGAAACTATAGGTATTTTAAATTGTCGGTATTATAAACTGTCGGTATTTTGAACTGTAGTAATTTGATTGTCAATATTTTGATTATCGGTATATTGTCGGTATAACGACCGGGACAGCTTCCAAACACTAATAGAACAAGTGAAAACATTAAAACTGTCATAGAGCTCATTTAGAACCAAAAATTATGACTTGGGAAACGTTCACATAAAATATATGGCAAAAAATCCCAGATTCTGCGATACTATTAAAAACATCATGGGAGTATGTATGACCTTATACTAAAACTATTCAAACGTATCGCTGTTCATGAGCTGGCCTATGCTGGAAAATTTTTTCTAGTTTTCATTAATTGCGGAGTAAAAATGAATGTTAATTGCTATCCTAAAAATGTCTTAATACTGAAAAAAGGTATAAATTGTTTTTTTCATTTTTCTACTTTCTATTAGTTTCAGAGATGCAATGAGTTTTCGCAACGCCATGACTTTTATAAAGACCCTCAGCATAGACGTTTTTCACATCAAAATGTTTTGCGCACAAATAAGATCAAAATGTATGACAACTAATACAAAAAATGTCAATAATAAAATATGTGAATTTCCATGATATAGAGAGAAATTGTTGCATTTGTTATATTTACGTGGTAGGCTTTCACACAACGCTTTATGGGATTGGGCGCAGTTAGACTCTTCGAATGAATAAAGTTTATTCTCAATAATGGCTTCAGGGTTTTTTTGGCACAGGA